>JAQGAK010000233.1:0-110472 GCA_034696945.1 Lipothrix lubbocki
AAATAAGATTCAAGTAATTAATTAAATAACGCGGATAGCATCTGAAATCATTGAAAGCAGGTATACACATTATAATTAATTAGTATTTAATAATTAAATAAATTGAATAAATAAATTATTATTATTTATTTAAAAAATTCATATATATGAAATTAATTGCTAAATTGCAATTTGATATACTTATAGTAATTTAGTTAATAATTAATTTAATTCTTGTACGTACATGAAATTAATAGAATTTATGAAGACCGTTATTGTTTTTATAGTGTAATTAATATAAAAATATACATTTTTGTATTTATACAATTTTTTTATTTCTTGTGTGCGCTACAGATTTGATTGACTGTGCTGTGGACATTACGAAGTCATCCCAAATAATAATTGAAAACAGTATGGCGATTCAAGAAGACTGGTACCCAGGGGGGTACAACCCAGAGGAGAGATTCGCTGGTGTAAATTCGAGATGGTCTGATGTGTCCACAGCAGCCAGAAATGCTAGACGAGAAAAACATGGAGTACCTGTGGGTAATAATAGTATTAAAAAGGAAGTATCTGAACCTAAGAAGCCGCCTAGAGGTATTGATCATTTTGTGTAAAATCTCTGATAATAATTATTTAACCACTTAAATGGAGGAAGTATTTTGTATTAGTATGAAGATATTTGTGTACATATGTAGTTTGTTGTTTCTATAGCTGTTTTTAATAATTATTGTGCTTGTTTTGACCAGATCCGCTTATGGAGGAACTAAATGAAATGCTGACCCAGATCCAGGCATTGAAGAAAGAAGCGGAAGATTATAGTCCTAAACATATTAACCAAGATTTCCGGAGAATTAACGCTAGTTTATTACAGTTCCAGCTTAAGTTGGATAGGATCAAGGTTAACAATCGGGATGATCTTCGACAGAAGAAACGAGAGGGGATTCGCCTCTGTGAGAATGGGGCTAACACATTGATGGAGCATATTCATGATGAAGATTATAGAGACTGTCAGGATTGTTTGAAGTTGTAAAATGAATAATATTTGTCCGGAAATTAATAATACTGCTAATATTACTACATCTTTTTTCTTTTATCTACGTCATCATTCAAAAATATGATCTAAAATAAACAAGTCTTTGCAATAATAAAAAATCTTGAGAAACTATTTTGTTTTATTTATTTGATTATTTTTGCAACACATCACAAAGATTTGCATTCATACATTCGACGCCATGCCTTTAATTATTACGATGAATTTAGATTAATTACATAGAAATGATTAAAATTAGAAAAATTAAATTAAGTATATATCTTGAAATTAAATTAATTAGTTACAATTATAATATTGAAATCAATACAAAAAGTTGAGAAGAATCTTCAAATTAGCCGTTAACTATCATCAGCGAACAGAGCCCCCAAGTTGACCCCTCATTTCTGCAATTTCTTCATCCGTAAACCGTCCCCGACATTCTTCAATAATCAAATTCTGACTCAATCCCACGGACACAGCTGTTGCCGTGACATTCAAAATTCCGCTTAAATCAATTTTCATTTGAACTTCAATAGTTTGGGAACCCGCTGAACCAGGCGGTATTCCATTTAAAGTGAAGGACCCCAAAGGAACGTTTTTCGCCGCCAGAAACTCCTCACCGGCATAAATATCAATCTTAACTCTCTTTTGATTGTCATGGGCAGTTCTAAAAGACTCCATAGCAGTGCAGGGAATTAATGTATTTCTGGATATAATTACGGCCATTTTACCCGTCACCGTGACAATGCCCAAGGAAAAGGGTTGAATGTCCTGAATGAGTGGAAGATTTCCTACAGATGAACCCCCACTGAGGATGCATGCTTGCACAGCAGCTCCCATAGCAACTGCTTCTTGAATATCGACTTTCTGGTTGAGACTTAAGCTAGGAAGGCCTAAATAATCTTGAAGTAACTTCTTAATTCGTGGGATTCTAGATGACCCCCCAACCATGAGAACCTCCGTGATATCCCTGGGGCTAATCCTGGCTTCCCGCACTGCCTTCCGAACAATATCGATAGCTTTCTGAAATAAATCTTCATTCATCCTCTCGAACTGAGCCCGTGTAATATTAACTTCCAAATCATGACCGTCGCACACTTCGTCTATGTGAACTTTTACTGAAGCAGCTGAGGTCAAATTGGCCTTCGCAATTTCACATTCTGTTCTCAATCTTCGAAGTCTTCTATTTCGAACATTGTTAGTCACATTGGAGCCCTCCTCCAATAAATGAATTCCAGTAGTTTTGAAGAATTCTCTCGCACAAAAATCTACCATCCTACTATCAAAGTCTTCACCTCCCAAGTGAGTATCCCCGGCTGTGTGCAAAACTCTTAATCTAGATCCAGTTCGTTCGGTGATTGCTGCGGGTGCCAAGGCAACAGCCGTACTTTGATCCGGAAGGGAATCTTCCTCTACTGGTGGTGGTACTTCGGTTTTTAAAATGCTGACATCAAAAGTCCCCCCACCGAAGTCAAAGACCAGAACAGTTTTCTCTTCATCCTTCCAATTGAGAGCATAGGCCATTGCAGCAGCAGTTGGTTCATTAATAATTTGCAAAACTTCCAAGCCTGCAATCAAAGCAGCTTGTCTCGTCGCATCTCTCTGTCTATCGCTAAAATTCGCTGGAACTGTTATGACGGCCTTAGTAACGCTTTTATTTAGTTGCTGAGAGGCCAACTTTCTCATGTGGATTAAAACTTGGGCGGAAATTCCTTCGGGGCTAAATTCCATATCTCGAACGACGATCTTAGGCTTGCCTCTGAGATCAGCTTCCACCTTAAATGGCCAGAGTTTAATATCCTCTTGGACGTATTTATCATTAAATTCTCTACCGATCAGTCTCTTGGCATGGAAAATAGTATTTTCGGGGAAAAAATTGGCTTGGGTTTTGGCCTCATTTCCCACAATTACGGAACCATTATCATCAAAGAAGACACAGCTGGGTGTCAGACTTCTGCCGGAATTGTCCTTTATCACCATTGCCTTTCCATTCTGATATACCGCCACGCAGGTAGTTGTGGTACCGAGGTCAATTCCAACGGCAATGTTGTGTCGCTGAGCGTGGGCGATGGCATTTTTATCCAGGAAAATCTGAAACGACCTCTGAAGCCTTTCTTCGATTTGAGCCCGCAAATCTTTCTTAATGTAATGCGTCTGACTGGCCTTTCTCTGAGCTGCACGTAGACTGAAGGCGTGAAAATCCATGAGATTTTCCGGATTCACGGCTTGATGTCCTTCAAGACGTTTAGTCATACAGTCATTGTAGGTCTTGACGGCAATTTCCATTAATTTGGCAATTACTTCCGGCAAGTAAGTTTGAGTTTCTAAGGAGTCCGCAAATTCATTGAAGTTTCTTTCTGCATACTCGGAAAAAGTGTTCATTATTTCTGGATAATTCTCTATTTTGTCATCAAAGCATCTCTCCCGGACGTACTGAAGAACGCCAGAATCAACTTCCTTTCTTAGATTCTCCAAATCTGTAAGAACCCTTACAGTGGACCTTTTAGCTTCATACAAATTCGAACTTACTTCATTTGCTTCCGCGGTTACTATGGCAACATTGTTCAGATTATCTTGTAAAACATCCAAGATTTTGGCATCCAGCTTGGCTTCCATTTCTGCTAATTTATTCGACGGATCAATCCCAGTTTCGACAAGTCGAGTCTTAAAATCTGAGAGAGCGACGGCTCGAGCGGATGCAAATAATCCTTGAAGAATAGTTCCTGGATAAAACTTTGTCAATATGAGGAAGTTTATTATATCTGAACAGAAAGTTGAGACGATGGACTCAGCAATGATGAGCATTTTCTCATGTTCCTCTTTACTTTTGGAAAGGAGATGCTCAAAAAGAGACTGGAATTTTGCCACAATGCTTCCTAAAATTTCATCCCATGTTTCCTCTTTCTTTTCCTGGGAACAAGGAATCACCCAAAGGGTCTCGAAATGAGATTTGGCAGCTGCCTTAACTGATTCTTGCAGAGCCGCAGATGATGTGGAAAAATTGGTTTCCATGGCTTTGTAAGCTTCATGATTGTCGGCAAATTTTAGACATTTTTCTATTATTTCCTGGATCTCAATTTCAGTAGACTTCCTTACATTAGAACCGACTTCGATCAATATTGCGAATGCAGCTTTCAAGACTTCATGGAATTTTGACAAACAATCTTTGGCAAATTGGGATTCGAGAGGAAGACTTTGGGATACTTGATTTCTAAACGTCATAAGTAGCTGTTTGGTATCCTGATCTATTCTTTTAATTAGGGAGGATTCCGGAACTAGCGGATTTTCACGAATGAAAGTTTCAACGTCCCGTCGATGCCTGGAAACCCATTCTGGAATTACGTCTTCCCGAATTCTCTTAAATTGTTGTAGATTAGATTCTAATTTCATTCGAAGGTTCGAGTAGACCTTTTCAATGTCTTCGGAAAACAGTTTCTCATACTTTTCCAACTGTTGGGGATGCTGACTAAGCGGAGCTTGTGTTTTCAAGTCTTGGAGCAGTCCAGACTTCATGGCTTTATGTGACGAAAGTAAATTACTTAAGGAACTTGAATGCTGTTGTAATGCCATTTCTTCGTTGTAAGTTAGTTTGAGGATATTCATTTGTTTCTCCATTTGATTTTTGAACCTACGGATTTTATCTGCGTTTGATGACATCAGACGAGTTTTCATCGTTGCCACAACATCCTCAAACCTGTTGACATAGTCTTGACTGTCATATTTAACTTGAGACACTGCTGTAACTAAGGACTTTCGGCAACTTTGATGAATCTTTTGAACTTCTAGCTCCAATTGTGCAGGCTCAACTAATTCCGGAGTGTCTAAAACCTTCTCCGATGACGCTCTAAACGTTTCTATTGAATCTTGCAACGACTTCTCTAGTTTGTCTTTTATTGCGGAGATAGACTGCAAAATTTGGTCTTGAATCTGGTCAAATGCTAACTGTAGACAAGTTGTTAATTTCTTCAAATAGGATGACGTTGTCGCGGTATCGGGAATACCACGGTCTTCAATTGTGCTAACGCCCATTTCTAATATTTTTCCATGGAGAGATTCCAGTTCGATCAATGTATCGGGAAGGGAAAGCGTTGCTATGAGCGTTTCTGCTTCTTCTTTGAAAACATCCACAATTTCTTCAACATCCTGCTCAACTTGTGAAATAGCTGCATCCATTTTTTCCTGATTTAATTGTTGAATTCTTTGAAACTCCTTCTGTAGAGAATTTTTCAGTTCCTGTTCGAATCGTTTGATGAAATCTTCATCAGTGAAGTTCGTCCTTGCGGACTTAAAAAAATCAGCGAGTAATTTGTCCCTCCTTTTTACATGGGATTGTTCAAGGTGCTGTGTATTAACAGCTTCGTCCGCTACTAATGCATCCATCCAAACATTGTACTGACAAACAAAATCTTCTACTATTATGAACATCTTTGAATCAGCTTGATTCTTCTTCTGCTCTTGCTCTTCCCAGAAACCTTGTTCCAAACTCTTAACCTTCAATAGGAATTCCTCAGTCTGCTCAGCAATGAAATTGTTTGGAGCACTAGACATACACGAATGAAATTCACTAACAGCTTCATCACGTAATTTTGATATGGCACCGTGAAAACTGTCTTGATCCCAAATTTTGTTAGCATTCAGCAGTCTCTGGTTAATTTCTTCAGTCAGTTTCGCCAAAACAGTTTTTTCAGAGTGTGTGGCCAATTCTTGCAATTTAAAATTGTTCTCCTCTAAAATTATTTTAAACTTTTGATCAATGGACTGTTCCAGCATTCCGAGAAACATCTGAGCATCTTTTTCTGAGCCAACTCCCTTTTTCACAGTGAAAGCCTTCATTGCTGTATCCCTGAACTTCTTATGGATCTTTTCCAATTTGTCAGGTGGGTAGAACGAATTTTTGGACGACCATTTCTGCCGTAAATCCGTGTCATAAATACTTGACAGTTTACGAATTTGAGCTTCGTAGGTTGAATAAATAATGACAGACAGAATGGATCCAGGACTAGGCATCTCATCTGAATTAAAAGCATCAGTGAACTTGAAAAATAAATTAAGAAGGGTGGTGCCAAAAGCGGTTTCACTTCCAAATCTTTTTGGCATTACATCTGCAATTAGGTTGGTAACGAATCTTTCCATGTGATCTCGAAATTCTTCTTTCATCTCTCCAATGGAGCCTGTGAAGTTTTCTTCGACTACCTTAGTTCCTGGGAAGGGCATTAGGTAAGCATCAAAATCCTCGAAATTATCTTGGATCAATTTCCGGTTCTCAGCTGCTGATGCAGACATCCTTGGATTGGTAGCAAGACACTTCCGTATAAATCCTTGACCTCCAGCAGCTCCGTGTTCAAACCCTGATGTCATCCAGTCCCGTACTAGGAACATTAGGCGTTGAAATACTTTGCCATCAAAGGAATCTGAAGCTATTTGACCGTACTTCATAAATTTGCCTAAAGTGGCAAGGGTGCCTTCGTTAATTAGTCCAGAATCATTGTAAATAAAACAAGATGACATAAGAAGACTTAATCCGATGATGGAGCTCTGCTCTTGTTCATTGGAGTAAGGATCAAAGCAACCTTCCGTATCCATGACAATCACCGCAAACGGAGATTCTGACGCCGACTTTTTAATAATGAACGGTCTCGTCCACATCCAAATTCCATCAGTCTGTCGGTCCATTCCACTTTGAAATGTGAATCCCTTGCCAGTCATAGCTTTGTCCGGATTAGATCTCTCCATCCAATCACCCGCATCTCCATTTTCAGATCTCTCTAATGCTTGCAAGTAGCGAACGATGTAAGTCAAAATAAATGACTTCCCCTTCCGACCGGGTCCAGCTATGGCAATGACAGCAATCGGATGCTCACCAGCTTTAGCAACGATATCTCTCAAAACTTGAGTATTCAGTCGGAGGTCACGAGCACTTCTGTTTTGTCTAATCCTATCCGGCAGTTCAACCACCTGAACCGCATTGCCTGGCGGTAATTTCTTGACCTTATCGGGCTTCTTCACGGTGTTCGCTGTAGCAGCAGCTGTAACTGTTTCATTGATTTCGGTACCCATCATAGAATCCTCAAGGTTTGCTTCACCGATAGAAGGATCCTGCAATTCATCACAGTGTTACTGACTAATCTCACCGGACATGACTTACCATGCTTATTAACAAAATAAGCTATATTAAATATTGATTAAATTAAATAATACACAATTGTTCAAGCATCACCGAAAATTATGTTAACGAAATACAAATCAATTACTTACTTAACAAGACCATAAATTAGACTTGCGAAATCACGACACGACGTTGTACAAAATTTTGACCCGCCGCAATCCCAGGATTTTAACGTTCAGTACGGACAAATCTATAAACAAATTAAAAAACAATTCATCAAATCTTGATTGTGTATTTAATAATATTCGTTTCGAAACTATGCTATGCTCATTGTCAGTAAATTAAAAACAAGTTATTGTTTATATTTCTATATTCTAAATCCCCACAAAAACATACCCAAAAATTCCAATTCCTTTAGTTTTAAAATATTATTATTAATTTGCTATTGGAATATTTTTAAAATTACAAAACAATTATTAATAGGCATCTAGTTTATTTATTTAAGTCAAAATAAAATTTAATAAATAACTCGGTCGCATGAAATATATAAAAGCTTATAAACTATACAAATGTGCTCCCTAAAAGTGCTTGTTGTACACTGCGCTCTCAAATCTTTATTATCGCAATCGCCACACAAATCAAGAGTCAACAAAATAAATGCTTATCTCCACAACTGACAATAAGCCAAACTTGCACATTTAATGCCATATCTAAAATACATATTTACTATAGTCAATATAGGGAAATGCCCCCGGCCGGGGAAATATTTTTTTTTATATCCGGGGAGTTTTATTAACAGTATTGTCAAACACAACAAACTTGACAGTGTAACAACCCGCGCAAGGAATTCAACATAATTTCTACTATTTTTTATATTTAATAGAATTCTAAAGGTCGTTGCTAAATTTAAAGAATAATTTAGCTATTTCAAACATTAACAATAAAAATTAATTAATTCAGTCCCGAAACCCCCAAACTTACAGCGTTACAGCACGCCGGGGAATTCTCAGAGTGCCCCAATGCACTATTTTGTAACGGGCGTATATGCCCAATATTTATTCACACAATTTTTCCGTTTTAAATCACATTTACTTAATCTCGACCACTTTCTCAAATCAAAACTAAATTATTTTTAAAGAACAGATAATGAGATTGACGACTATACAGCAATATTCATATACAATGCGAATTCTGTTACTAAAGCATGGATTTCTGTTTAAGTTTAGAAGTTATGAGATGAGACAGAAGGCATACACTGACTCAGATGAAACGTTCAAATTGTCATTTGAAACGTTTGGGTTTGCTTTAACGTACTTCTGTAAACTCACACTTTCTTTGTTTGTTAAGGAAATATTTTAGTTAATTTTACCATTTAATAATAATTTAAATAATATTAATATTTAATATAAAAGTATTGAACACTAAAATCTTTCCCGCGGACTGATAGCAAAATGATTTAATAATGATGCTAAGTTATTTTTTTAAATTTGTTTGTTTTACAATAATAACTATTGTTGTAATAATTTATTATTGCAAAATTATTGAAGTGTAATTTTGTCCAATTATTTTGCAATCTCATAACCAAAATTTTCCTTAATCGCAATTACTGGCGCCATCTATATAATGCATTTGGGGCAAAGTGGTACACAAAATAAAAATTCGTCCCCCAGAAGTTGCTAAAAATAATAATTTTATTATTATTATTCTTGCGTTTAGCAACGCATTTATGGAATTTCGTTTATTCTTATTGTTATAATATAAATATACTTATTGAAAGTATCAAAATTATATAAATTTAAGTAGTACCTACCTAATATACAATATTAAATAATTCTCTATATGTACTAAAATGCTTCAGTACATCAAAAATGCTTTTCTGATGATTCTGATATACAATATTAATTAAAAACGTTAAGATTCCTGCTTAAAACGTTGCAGTTGTTGCTGCTCAACACGCCGTTCGTACTGACAAATCTCTTGTTGAGTCTGCTTCGCTTGTGTGATAAAAGTTTATCACAAACACAAACTTAATGCATATTATATTATATATACGAGAACATATTTATGCATTGAAATCTATTTCCACTCCACTCCAACCAACAGTGACTGCGTTCAAAACGAACTTTTGTCGACATATGAACTGATGGGATGTGTGAATCAAGGTCATTTACTAAATGTTGAAAGTTGATGGAGGCATTTGTGTCCAAATCCAAAGCTTGTTGTTCTGCATGTGTTTAATGGAATTATAAACTTGTACAGTGTGAGTAAATACACTTTTTAGTATTATTGTGTTGTGAGTGAGCATTTATTTTTAATCCATGTAGGTAATTCGTTTTAGTAACGCGAAACGTACTAATTTCTTCTTGCACTTAAGGTCAAAACCGTCAAGTATTTTTTACACAAGGATTTTGTAATATATAATAATATTTTTTATTTACTAGAGCTAATTAAAATTGTTAGGAAGTGTGTAATTTAAGTAAACATACACGAGTGGAATATTTGGGTAACGCTTCGGGGTATTCGGTGAGTATTAATACTAATGGCCAAATTTATTATAAGAATAATTAAATAATTTGAAAAAATTAATGAATGCATAAAAATAAATATGCTTTCTAATAATTAGGTGATGAGTGAAAATAAATAAATAATGCATTTTTGATAATAGTTAATGGGTAAAAATAAATAATGCATTGAAATTAATTATTCCTTAATTGTAGACAATTTGCTAAATGTAAATGAAGTCAGTTTTGTTTATTTTGTATTTTTGGTATCTAAAGAGAAGACCCAGCTCAGCAACGTCAAGTTTGGCGTTCTTAATTGAGTACCATGGACAAAGATGTCGCCACTAACGCCGCCATGGCGGCGTCATCCAATAGTGGTGGGTGTAGTGGTAAGCGTATTAAATTCTCAAATCCTGACCGAATTACTAATGATTACTTTCAACATCCAAATTTTAACAATGTATTTTTAATTCAACAACTTAATGACGGAAGAGGTTTTACATTTATTGCTAATTATATATTTTAATAGTTAATTATATTAATGTAATAATAATTACATTAAATAATTTTGTATTGTTGGTAAGGACGTTTGCAATAGATTAATTTATGATGAGCGTGTAAAATATGAATTTACTATCAAGTAATGGATGGAAAATATTTTGTAAGTAAATGAGGGATAATAGAACATTACCTATGTGAATTTTTATAGTGATCCTAAAAGGCTATGATCCCAATGTTGACTCCAGTGACTCAGACGCGGAGTCCGAAAACGAATCTTTCGTATTTGTGGAACACGAAACCGTTGATAATCCATTAGAGGGGGCAAGTAATCCATTAAAACCGCTTATGCAAACTAAAGAACATTTTACTGAGGAGCAGAAAAAACTGGTTGAGAAAGAATTCGAGCAGTCGAAAAATCAATGGCGACAACATAAACAATTTCCTTCTGAAGGCGAATCTGATGAAAAATCGGATTCATCCGATTCGGAAACTGATGGTGAATTAAATTTTAGAATATTCGCAATTTATTATTAGTTAGTAACACAAAGAAAGAAAAGCCGAATGGCAAAATGAAAATATGTACTGATGACGTTAACGGTACAGTAAATATATATTGTCCAGATGTACGACTGTCAGGTGGTGCAGATGTCGTTGCTGTAGTTGATGGAAACTGTCGGACGGAATCTCCGAAAATGAAATCACAAGTGGTACAAGACGTTTCCAAACGGGATATCACTATTGATATTACTTCCGATTCCGATGATGAAGGTCTGTATGCTGAAACAATTTAGAAATGAAAGCTTTAACTGTAAATGAACATTGTATAGTTACTACGTTCATGTTAAAATTTTGTAGAAAAAGTTGGAGCTCCAGTTCCAAACGAAAAGAAAATCTTAGGATTAGGAAATGTAGATGCGTCGTCAAATGTTATTGATCCAAATAAATTGGTACAAGCAGGACGAATTAATGCTGTTGGAACGTACTCTGAAACAGATGATTCTTCGAGTTCCAGTGAGGAGGAAGTTGATATTGGTATGATTATGACATCAAATTATTTAGTCATAACGTTTTATAATAAAATAACATAGCGTTTTGTAATTTTAGAAGCCACTGCTAATGCAAATAGTAAAGATGATGGAACAGGAAAATCTAAGTCATCTGCTTTAGAAGAAAGGAGCGTTGATCCTACTGCGGGATACAACTTACCAGGTTCGAACATTACTGAAGTTGAGACGGATAAAAAAAATTCGATTTTAAAACAACATTCACGTACTAATCCATCGGATTACCCTTATTCTGAGACTTCAGATTCATCCGATTTGGAGACTGATGGTGAATATTAAAATTTAACACTTTTTCATTAAATTATTAGTACTGAAGATGTGACAATAATGAAATTGTTTTTAGATGGCGATAGCGCTGCATATGATAAAACTAGTTCAAAGGAAAGACTGCCAGAGGAAGCAGCTAGTAATGCTTTAGATGATGTGAACCCTCCTACGGAAGTGAAGTCAGAATACGCACCAGTCCTTTCCGACCGGAAACACAGTACTTTAAATTCTGAAGGTAAAGATGAGCTTAAACGTTTAAATAGTGTTTGCAAAAATTGAATTACTTAAACTTTAAGATTTTAAATGAACATAATTGATTCTTCTATATTTGCTTGTTGAAAAAAGTGGAAGCTCCAGTGCTGGACAAAAAAAGATGCTTTGGGTTAGAAGTTGCTCCTTCAACTTCCGTCGAATCCAACAGCATATCAATAGAACAGATTACTCCTAAGGACGATATAAGATCCTCTGAAACAGAGAACTCTTCCAGCAGGGACACGCATGATGGTAAAAATGGATGTGATTGTTACTTTTATTTATTTATTCCGGTTTTATATAATAATATAACGACGCGTTTGGAATTTTTAGAAGCCACTGCTGATTTAAACAATGAAGATCACACCACAAGACAATCGCGGCCATCCGTTTGTGGACCTGTTTTAAAAGATGGAAATATTGATCATGCTGGGGGTGACTGCAACTTATCTGATTCGAACATTGCTGAAGGTATAGTTAAAAATGTTGGGACCGTCGAAGCACTCTCACGCATTTCATCCGATTCTGTTGCACAAGACAAAACACAGACTTCGGTTCCACAAGCAGTTGATAGCAATGAGTTTACTGAAGTTGGCAATGGAAAAACTGTCGCTAAACCTGTTAAGGGGCTTAGTTTCAGAGACAAGTACTACAAAATAAAAGAATTGGGACCCATTGATGTGTCAAAAACGCCTAACCAAGGCAGACAAGTCGTCAGCACCACAGCTTCTACCGATTTGACAGTTTCCAGATCACCTGTAATCACCGATTTTAGTGCGGAAAATGCTGGAATTGAACAAAGTTGTAGACTAAAGACTGGGAAATCCGAACCTAAAATCGACGCGTCCTGTACTCATAGGCTTCCTGGTCGAGAGACAGTAACAGGTCAGCTTTCCTTCCGAGAAACCTATCAGAACAAACAACAAGCCACACCAGCGTCTAACAGCAGCAAACCCTCAGCAATAGTTGCGGCACCAGAAACACTTAAGGTTCCAGAAGAGATAGATTACACTAAGTTACTGGCAGAAAAATTGTCAGATCTGAAAATTCATGAGCTTGTACGACTGTCATTCAAAGAATTTACCAGGGCGTTAGTCCCGTTCACATATTATGGCTGCTCAAATGCCTTACCAACTAAAATCAAAAGTCTGGTTGAAAATACTTTCGATTTTCTAAAGGGCCCTGCTATGGAATTGGAAAAAAGGTTTAAAATTTATATTTGTATGCCCAAAAATTTAATGGCCGAAAATTTGAAGAGTTTCAAAGAAATAAAAACTAACATATCCGAAGAAATTCCAGAAGAACTTCGTGTGGTTGTTGAAAAGCTTGTAGACGATTATGCTTGGGAGTACCAACAACGTAACGACACAATTCAGGCCATGGAAAAGGATATCATTGATACGTTGGTAGTCAAAGCAGGAGAATACTATGTCAGCGAATTCAAGTTTGTAATCGGTGATAAACATTTTGATATGAAAGAACTCATGGCGTACCACCAAGAAATTTCTGAAGAAACACAACGGAATTTTTTGACAGCTGCGGATTTAAAACATGATGAGTGGAACAAAATGTCACTGGAAGCCCTTCAACCTCAAATCGAGTTGGAATTGACTAGTATAAAGAACCTCAACGAACAAAATAAAAGTCAGCTAGAAATAAAACTAAAGGACATTAAGGGTGAGCACTTGAGTAAATACGAAACCATGTTTCACCGAGAAAAAATTCAACGGAAGTTCAATGCTACGAACTCTGACGCTACAGAAGTTTTGAAGGACATTTGCAGCGCTGTAACTGAAGCAGTAGTCAGCGATTTTCAAAAAAGTATAAGTTACTTGGGAAATCAAAGCAAGAAGATGATGGAAGATTGCAATGAAGAATTTAGATGCGAAACAGATAAGTTTTCCAACAACGAAAGAAAAAATATGATCAAATTACAGGAAGAAGAAGAAAAGAAGCGGAAAGCTGTAGAGGCAGCAAAATTACGGAAGCAACAGGAGAAAGAAGCAGAAGCAACTAGGAAAGCAGAAATGAGGAGACAAAGGGATGAAAAATCCGCAGAAGCTGCTAGAAACAACAAAACTATGAAGTATGGTGCCAAAGGATCAAGTAGTACGAGAGGAAATCGAAATGCTACTCCAGGGACTTCCCTTCAGTCATCTGCCTCTACTCCGGCAAGAACTAGTCCAAAGCCCGCAATCAATGCATCCCACGATCTCGCTTTTTACTTTGGTTTGGATCGAACACGTGTCGGGATTTTTCACCCAAAAAATCATGAATTCGTACTTATTGCTGATGTAGAAAACTGTTTGCATTTGGAAGACTACCGCCTATTACAGTACACAGATGATGCTCAACTCAAGGGGAAGAGAACAAATTTTAAATCTTTCATTTTGGACCATGCAGTCAGCGTAATTCATGATGTTTATATCAATGGTCAGAAAATTTTGTGTAGAATTGAAGACTTCATCTCCTATTTGTTTGCTGTCTTAAAATGGAAAGCAGAACTTCAAATGTGTACAATTTTTCCGAACTGCGTCATATGTATACCCCAATCTCTGAATAATATTCAAAGGGATGCAATTATAGATGGAGCCTGTCTAGCCGGTTTTACTGATCCTAAATTGATATGTGATACCAACGCTATTGCTCTTGCTTATATGATGAAAAAACGAATACTTAGCGGAGACATCGTTGCTGTCAATACAAGCGAAGGAATTCTAGACGCCTCTTATTTTGCGATTGAAAAAGTTTCATTGGTGCGTAAGGGATGGTCCAGTACAGTTGTCTATAGTGATGAATACAACAGAGGGAGATTTGCTCGCTTCTTTTTTGGCGACAAGTTCAAAGACAAGGTCAAGGATGCGCTGAAATTCGAAGACATTAAAAGAAACACAACCAAAAGTAAAGGTATACAATTGGAATCAAATCATCTTGTAGTTGTGGGACACGATACTGAGTTCACTGATAAGGTGGCAACAATTGTAGAAAAGTCGTTTAAGCAAACCGAATGTTGTGATGAAATTTTCCCTCTAATTGGAGCCGCTTACTGTGCTCGTTTAAGAAAACTTCAGGATGAAGATTCAATTTGTGATCATTGGCTGGATTTACTGGCTGAAAAGGCTTCCGATGTGGAAACAAAAAATCGTTTCGGCTACCTTCTCTCCCCTCCGGCAGTTAATACTACTGCTACTCACTGGAACTACGTGAACAATACTAAGGGTGTTAATTTAAGCCCAGGAGCCTTTAAAATCCGACAACAAAATGGTTTTCTTTTAACATTCCAACAAGATTTACATTCTTTTAAAATGGAGGCAATAAGATCTGCGATGACATTAATGGGTCAGCTAGAAGCAGCTGGAGAGAAAGTGCAAGAAAATGTTAGAGCTAGTTATGTTGAACAGATTGACGCCATAATCTTCACCTTGCAAGAACCATCATTGAATTTTGAAAATGTTACCTATTACACGGCCTTGGTAGACAAATTGAGTTCAGATCTTGTAGAACATGTTGCAGAGTAGTTTTTATTGTACTATTTTTGTTAATGATTACGTAGTTTGTAATTGAACCAAATGTTTGAATGCTGTATAGTATAAAATTATTGTTTTTGCTCTACTAAATTATAAATTATTTGTTTATTTATTTATTTATTTATTACATTACATATGTGTGAAGTTTTATGCATTTTCATATTCCATAAATGATTTTACTTAATACATCTTTAATCATTCGTATACGTAGTGAAATATTAGAAAATTTCACATTCAAATAAATAAAATATAAACCCCGAAAATATTATTGTCCGAAAAATTATTCCGAAAGGAACCATCACTGCAGCTTTGATGCATGAAGCGGGCTCTGGCGGGTAAAAAAAATTGCCGACGAATATTTTGATTTTTGGTAGTAAATAACTCGCGTCGTTTGTGTTATTGTAAAACCGCATAGTTTAATCACGTTTAAATTTTTTTAGGAATCTTTCTGTACTTATAATGATGATAATAATAATTTATTACATTTAATACGTTGTATGTAACTGGCATATTAAAAAAATTAAAATAATTTATACTCTTTTGGCTTGCTTTTGAGCCACGCCATCGGCAAAAGCGTAATATTTGTAATTTACCAATATTAAATTTACCAAAATAAAAAAGTTGGGATTGTTTTATTAATTTTAAAATTAATATTGGACTAATTTGCCGGAGTTCATCAAACAATATGGAAATTCCGGACGTATGTTCCGACGTAGCAACTTTAGGTTCCAGTTCGAATATATCGGACTCGGATACTATTTCCCCTCCATCGGATGACCTGAAGCTTGACCTGTTAATGACGGATTTCAACAAATTAAAAATTGCTAACGAGGAGCTGAAGGCTAAAGGGCAGTCTTTATTTTCCAGGATGAAAAATACTTTGCAGAACCAATCTGTTAATAAATTGACCAACAATTATGTAACGGTGTGCAGAAGGTGCAAGCATTTAAATGTACAACGTTCAGCTTCAGGTAATCAATATCAAGATAATCCTGATGACACATTGGAGAATCTTGATAAACCGGAACTTATAGCCAAAATCAATGAGCTGACTTCGCAATTATCCTTTCACGAAGCAACAATCAAGGAAGATCAAGACATAATTCAAATACTGACGGATACGATCAAGATAATGACGGAGTATATATCGAAGCTTGAGAAGGAGCCACAGGGGGATGATCATGTTACTGTTATTGACTCATTCAATATTTTTTCTCCAAGTCGAGCACCAACTGCTGGAAGCTCTTCACCATTGGCGAGTAGTCTGATGGAATCAAGATTTACCTGTGGTAATTTCGAAGGATCGTCATGAGTTATGACAGCTGATTTTAATTGTAATTGATGAATAATGGATTTATGATTTTGTTTTCAGTTGAAGCTGACCTAAGTGCACTCCTAGAGGCTGTGCAAAAATTAAGGAAGGACCATGAAAGAAATGACCATCTTATGGGATTCCGTTTCCCATCAATAAACTTTGACTCAGCTGTTACATCAAGGAATTCCTCCGGTAGTGGTGGTGGTAGTAATTTTGAAACTCCCTACACCTACAAAGAGACGGAGTTTGTGTCTCCGGAAATTTCCACAGTTGGATTCAACGGAGTTGTGGAACACGTAAGACATATCAGCGTGATATTTAAATAAATTATGTCTGGTCATTATTTTTAATTGTATAGTTTAACTCCTAACAGGAACGCCTCACTGCATTTGTTGCTTCGAAATTATATCAGGTAAGCTAGACATACAGCTCACACAAGTTATTTTTTGTGTTGATAATTTGTGGCTCTAGGATGCGTTTAAAAAAGTTTGTGATTAAATTTTTTAATTGACGGTTTACTCTCATTAGATAGTAAAATCTTGTGGAATTTACACGCTTTACGCCCAGGATGGCAACCAAACTATTAAGTCATTTTTCAAGTTTCAGAACTACTGTCCATTGACGATTGGAGGTATTACTTATGAAATGTGAGTTCATTATTTGCATCATCTTTTGTATTAAAATATTAATCTGATAACAGTATATGCAAACCTATTTATTCCTGCTTTATACTTGTTATTCTGCTTGTTACTGAATTATCAGAAATGTTTCTTTGGAACGAATATATGACCGCGAATGGGGTGACGTCATGAGCCTTCGAGTTTGCTTTCCTGGAATCGCTGATTGTCAGGTCAATTCTTCAATGCCGGACCCATTTATTTGCCGTTGTTTGGTTGTTATGACTTTGCTCTCAAATAATGAAGCGGTGACACCCTTGCAGAAGTGTAAGTATGAAGATTAATTAAGAAGGTTGTTATCAGTTGATATTGACTTATATAACGCTTTTCGTACTTTGTAATACGGTATTCCAGATTACGTTCTCCATGGTGTGAAGACTAACTCCGAACCATCTCATAGTCATAAATCACGACGGGATTGTTGCCGAGGAAAGGAAGAAATTCTGGATGATAATTTTTGTCCTTTCTACATTCTGAAAAACTTGGGGAGAAGTAATGAATGTGGTGAATACAGTGGTTCTGCATCTTGGCAGCAATTCTGGAATGGATTGAAATTTGAAATAAAGGTGTTTCAACTTAAATATGTCGCAACCAAAGAGTGTGCAGCCAGTGAACCCTTAACGCAGGAAGAAAAGTGGAATATTTCACAAAAGAGTTCTCACTCTACTTGCAGTAATGTGATTTTCCGTATCTTTAATGATGTCAACATTAATGACGATGAATTTGTGTTCGAAACTTTGGAAGCTTGCAATTGCTTACTATTAGGTTTGTTAACTTGTTGCAACTCGGAAAGAATTTAAAGATTATATAATTATATTTCAATATATTTGTAAAATCAACTATTTGATGAATTGTAATTGTTACAGATTCCAGCCCATTGTTCAAAGAAATGTTTCAAATAAGTGAATATGTAGCTCCATGTGAAGAAATCCATGTAAAAAACATCTCGAAAGAATCATTGGTGAATATACTTAATTACCTTCATGGCCTTGATAACGGAATTGCTTGGAGACGAGACATACAGATGAATTTGGACGTTCTTGCATTTGCACATGAATACTTTGTATCTGAACTGGCTCAACTCAGTATACATAATTTGATGACAGCTCCAGACCGCTACTATAACTTGCAACTTGTTTTGAAACTTCAATCCCTAGCCAGCAAGATTCATAACGTGGATTTGGAAAATAGAGCTTTGAAGTGGATTCAACCATAATGGTGTTCCCTAATTAAGTTGATAAGATTGTAAGTAGTATTGTTACTGGGGATAATACCCTTCTGTTCCATTTGCCGTTTCATTGTATAAATTAGGCTTTTAAGTCCTGCAAAACTTATTCGAGTAGTAAATGTTACACTCAGTCAATGAATTCAAGAAGAAAGTGTTGCACAGTCAATCTTATGGGGCTTGAGTTAATTGAGTTTTTCGTTAGATAGTTTTTGTTGTCATGTTTTATTCCAATATACCTATGTTAGTTAGTTACATAAATTAATTGTAAGTTGTTAAACTCTTAGTGAATTATTCTATGTCGACTTGTTGCATTCGCTTTATGAACATAGCATAGCCTATGTCTTTATTATTTTTTTCTATTTTGTTTTGGTTATTATTACAACTCCCGATTACCATATTCTGAATTTTTGGTCCAGGGCTATCCAGTGAATCGCATTCACTTTCTTCAGCCAGTTGGTTCTCCTGTATACGTTTCAGAAACATGGAACGCCTCGCTAAATGTAGTAAACCATATTTTATGTATAGGATATTGTTTCAGTTTAGCTAACATGTTGATTTTTATTATTAGATAGAATGTGTAGTCTTTTGAAGACAGTACCTTCAAATCGCAGTCGTTTTTTGTCCAAATTATCCTGTAGTACTCGCTGGAAATTCGATGCTTCAAGCACGTCAGCAAAATTTAGTCCAACCATAGAGTCCTTAGGATAAATACATAAAATATAAATGGTAAATAAATGAACTAGTTTAGTTAAATCTGTATACACTTTTATTTTAGAAGGTTCAGGGTTATACAAATAACTAAATACCACTTACTTCACCCTCAAAAGTCATAAAGCATGACTGCGGCATGTGATACTGAAATTGACGGTAAAGCTCGTGGTGGAATATGACAGTGTTTGTTTGTAAACAAAAGAGTTGAATAAAGTAAGACTTTCTGACTTGATCCCTCACAAAACAAACCACTCCTGTATGAACTCTTTCCCATTGAGATAGATCTTGAGATGGAGTGAGAAGTTGAGCTACTGCTGTTGACAAGGTCTATTTATAAATTCAATACTACATTAAGCCAATACCAATTGTGGTGATTTTAAGTATAAATTAAGTAACAAAATTATAATTACATTGCTTCCATCCTCAAGGAGGTTGAAAATGGTATCGTTTTCAGCTATCGACAGTAGCATAGAGGGTTGGTTATCAGGAGGAACCCTTCGATTAAACGACTCAGATCGAAATATTCCTCTGCTGTAGATACCCTCAACTTGTTCAGAGTCGGTTGAATAATAATCTTCGAACATGATCACAAGTTTCTCAGAATTATCTTATTATCTGTGCAGCCCTATCACTTCTTTTATTACTAATTACTAAATTTCAGGCATTATATTTTTAGAGATTCAAGAAACTTTGTACATTTATTTCTATCCAGCTATATATCTCCCCGGATGCAAATCTGGTAGTGCCCTGTTAGCACGAATACCAGTATGTATCTGGTATGGCTTAATTTAGAGTCTCAAACAAACTTGATGATGTCCCTGATGATGTCCCCTGATGATGTCCCCTAATGATAAATATCTTTGTGTATAATTTATTACATTTTAGGACAGTAAAAGTATCACTGGAGATAAGCTTTTGTTACAAGTTCACACTAATGTCTCTTATAATTGAATATACTTACATTATACCACTTTAAAACTACGGTAAGTAGTACATCTGTACACCTTGATGATAACGATTTGTCCGTGCGGAAATGTTGCACAATTTCATGGGCTCATGCTTTTTTTTAGGTATTAGTTTTTCAACAGCATATCATATTTTTTTAATCATGTTCTCAACTGTCCAGGTTCATGGTCTTTTAGGATGTAGTTTATCTAATCTTTTGTTTAACCATCAGACCAATAATACACTACTGTGAATTTTATGGCTCGTGTCTGTCAAAACTTGAACAAATAGTTTGTATAACACTTGTAGCATTAATTCCATTGTAAGTTTGGGAGGAGGAGATACTTGTACATTGTAATAATGATGACATGAAATACAATTTAATATTTTTTTATTGCTGGCTATAGAAATGCATATTGCACTTGTCAAAAAGGCAGTCAAAACGGTTGATTTATGCTTCGATATGAAAGTATGTAGGCAGCCAACATATAATAAGCATATACGAGAAAGATCAATATTATCTTTATTGTGTAATACCATTGAAGTGGGCAAAACAAGAATATTAAAAGTACAAGAATTAATTATATTCAACCTGTCGAAGCTATCTGCAGATTAAAGTTTAGGGGTTAATGGTGTAATAATATGCGTAATCTTTTTGCTGTCGTTAATAAAAATCAATCCTCTATTGTTGCTCCCTGTCTATAACAACCAGTTTGTGATCCGGAGGTTTCAAAATAAAGCCCGCACGTTGTCCCAAGTATGGTTTAGGAACACCAGGTTCAAGGCTGAAAGCAAATTTCTGGAGGATTCCCGTAAAGAACATAAATAGTTCACTATGGGCAAGCGTTTCTGCTGGACAGGAGCGCTTTCCAGTGAAGAAGGGAATGAGTCGTTCCTCCTTCCGAACAGTTCCTTCAGGAGTGATGAATCTTTCGGGTCGGAATACTTCAGGATCGCCCCAATATTTTGGATCGTTATGAACATGGTACAGATTCCAGAGGATGACGGTTCGCTTGGGGAAGAAATAACCCTGGTATTGTGCGTTTTCTGTTGCAGTGTGCATTAGCCCCATGGGGACCATTGAAGATTTGCGGAGAACCTCCATTATTGTTGCTTCAACGTAAGGCAGCCTATAATGCAAGATCACGTCATATTTCAGTATTGTTTTTTACGCCGATCATAGGTTGCTTTAAAAGTAGTGCAGTGGGTTCAGATTTTAATTTGTATTATTTATTATATTAAAGGAGTATCTGCTGCCACAAAGTTGCTGCTGAAACTAATGGGAGGCAAGAGCTTATACTTAGCTTTCAGCGAGTTTATGCATATTACGAGTATTTAAAAAAAATTAAAATGTACCTTGGTCGATCATTTAAAACAGGCGTAACTACCCTACCAAGCACGGAATCTATTTCAGCATGAACTTTCTTCTGCACATCCGGATGCATTGCAAGGTACAGGAATCCCCATCCTAATGTTGAACTTAATGTGTCCGCTCCAGCAAAAAACAAATCCAGCATAGTGAAACGCAGGTTGTTTACTGTAATCAAACGAATTGTTTTACAAATTACTATTGCATAATAATTAAATTATGTTAATAATGATTATTTAATTCTTCATAAACATGCACACATGTATATTTTGTTGCATGACAACTATGAGAAGTGAGACGTACATCCAACATCCTTATAGAACATGGAACTGGGATCGGTCGTGTTGTAAATTCTTGTAAGAGCGACGTCAATAAAATCTCTCTCCATATCTGGATTATAAGTCTCAATATGACTGCGCAAAATATCTCGCCCAAGCTTATCCGGCTCACCGAGGTACCTCAAGCCCTTTGAGTAACCGGTGTAGTCTGGTAGTAACTTTGCCAACCAGGGCAAAAAACAGGTAATTCCAACCATGTTTTGATCAGCGAAACCTCTACATATATTATTCAGAATTTAAGTATTGAAAATATATTTAAATCAGCCAATATGAATAAAGCTGTAGAAATTTTCATACTCGGACAAAATGTGATAAACATTTCTCATCTGCGGATCCTCCAAATCATATTTCTCTCCCGACAGCAGTTGCCAAACGCAGTTTACAGCTGCAATTTCCAGAGGTGGCTTTAGGTACATGGCCTTCCCCACGTTTCGTCTAGAATGTTATATTGTTTAGTTGTAAAAACTAAAGTGACGAAAGATGATAACGATATAAAGAACGATAAGGAAACATGTTTTGTATACATTAGAAATGCTTTAGCCTCCGTCACTTGGTCTTGTATCATCCCCTCCATGGACATCTTGCCAAAACCCATGTCACGTAAGGATTTTAAAGTGAAGCGTCTCCAATCTTGCCAGTCTTTTCCTTCTAGAAGACCTAAACCTACATAATATACATACATACAATATGAAATTAGGTAAATCCTTTGTTACTTTTGTCAAGTTAATGTTTATCATTATATGTATATACAGACGAGAACAAAAAACTTACCACAATAGCCCCTTAGCTCCGACATCAATTCAATCTGATTCCTCCCTTGAAACACATCTATCTTCCCCATCTCTTTCATCGACTCAAAGTCATTCACAAAAACAACTCTGTCATGAATAAATTAATAAATTTCATAATTTTAACCATTATAACGTTTGTATTTATGTACATTGAATGTTTTGCATACCAGCTACATACGACTACGAGTGACATTTCTTACGATTTATATTAATGACAGAATCGACAGCATGCCTTGTAACTTCTATTTGGATTTTCGAATATGAGCAAAAGCAATTAAATAAAATGGTGCATAATGACTAATGACAAACTCAAAAGAAAAGTATAAAAGTACCAAAGATAAAATAATATTTTCTCTAAATAAAATTTCAGGTCTGGGGATAAGTGAGAAACAATGTATAAGTAGGTATATCTACATATGGAGGAAGCACTTACTTACTAATAATACTAGAATATAAGTATAGAACTAGAACATTTATTATGCTAAAATTTTAAAGAAATTTAGTTACGTACAAATTTTTCCCCAGGTACAAGCTGAAAATATTCCCGTATTTCTTCGATAACCTTGTAATAGTCAAACTGGGTATTTTCCCCATGAACGGAAGGTATCCCACTAAAGGAAGTCCCACCGGCCCTATAAGTGCACAAACAAACTCAAAAACTTAAAAAATGTTGTGTAGAAACACGAATAATTTTATCTTTATTCAATAGTTTTTCATAGAAAAAATAATTTCTAAAATTTAATTCCTCACCCGGAGGCAACTTGAGACTTTTAGCACCATGCTTAGAATTGGGACTGCTGTAGCAGAAATAAATAAAGGCCACGACGACAAATATTACTTCGACAAACATTATTTTTGTCTATAGTCTATACTGTAATATACCCCACTCGTGGTTTAAGAACGTAAGACTAGTTTCGGCGAATCTTAACAGAAGAAATAGAGATTATTAACAGCGAAACAATAATGCGTTCATCACCCACGGCACCACACCGTTCGGAAGTTTAGAAGAAACTGATTCAAATTGGCGAATTTTGGAACCCACCACAGACTACAGGCACAGTACCTAAATTTTCTTGAAAATTATTTTTACATGGCAATGTACTTAAGTACACGCAGGTATCCGTCTTAAGTACACGCAGGTATCCGTCATAATGTGGTCATCCTCCATGAACATCTATTTTAAAGATCGTTGTGTGCATACAGATGCACACATGCATTGCACATGGTACGTACATATGCAATATAACTCAGTTGTTGTAAACAGTACGTCGAACCTGAATGTTCTAAAAATTACATGCTGATGTCAAGTGATGCATTTTACATATAGAAGACATGCATGTATGTAACTGTATGTACTCCCTCAAGAACAATAACACATGTGCTCATTCTTAATGATGATGAGTGTTATCATGTTTACAATCAATCAAGCCTCCTCCTTCATCTGTGTATACCTATTAATAAAAGCATTGCCGCACCTTGCCCACTTATTACATACACATATGGATCTTATTGTGCTTGTAAACTTCGTCAAAGTACATAAATTAGAATTAGCTGTAAGTATTGTAGCCTTCAATATGTACATACTTGCTTGAGATGCTTCCATAATGAATTCACAATATGAGCCTTCTGAGCTGAGCATTTTAGTTACGCAAACCCGAATAAACATTATTTGCACACTTCAATCCTGAATAATTATTTAATAGTATTTATTTACCACAATAATATCATAGTTCGTGACAATATTGACCTTGCACCGCATGGGCATTTTATGCATTGTGACATCATTTTTAACAAAAAGCGTTAGATACTGTACATTATAACATACAATACGAACTTCAACAGCTATATTTAATTTGTCACACTCTAATCCGAAATTACATATGCAATACTTCATATACAAGTATATGAAGTACCTAAATATAGTTATTGAACGTCAATTTTGCACCGGAAAGTTATAATTTGTTATTATTAAGTATATCGCCTGCATGACCAAGATTTGCTGACGGTCGTTATGTTATGCATTAAATTCAGTTCATTTACTTATTACACATAAATTTAGGCATTATTTATGTACTGTTTACTTGCGGTTCTTAAATTCGCTTTATAAATGTTCTTGTTGTTATTGTTGCAGATTATTGCTGTTAGATGATTTTAAACTTTAGAGTGAAGTTGTATACGTCGTCATGCCTAACTGGATTACTACATCCGGTGTCTAACATTTTGCACTGCATGACCTCACATCATCACCGAAGTGAGGACATAGAAGTTGTGGAGCTCAGGAGTTCTTTAACTTTATCTTGAAAATAATTTACTACTTGTGCATTGCGGTCAGTGCTACCGTCCGCATTCAATAACTATAATAAATTAACGCTGTACATAATTCTAATAACATCAGCTCTTGTTGACACACAAATTTCTAGTTTTGTTTGTCTCGCATAAATGTACAGTTCTGTGCATACAAAATAATCAGACAAAAACAAGCTTTATCATGTTATCCCACAATGATTTTTAATTTAGTACTTAAACAACCCTTACTTATACAAGTTCATAATTACAAGAATTTTAATTAATAATTAATAATATAGACACGGGAATTATTAGTGTCTATATATTATTTATTAAATTACAAACAATATTGATAATGGATTTAATTATAATTTATAACAGTTATATAACTAATTAATTTTACTGTTAATGTTAATTTTGAATAGTTCAACACATGCGTAAATATTTCTGAAAAATAAACAACAAGCCTTCTGTCTAGCACTATAATTATGCGGAAGATAAATTTCCTCTTCCGTTACGCTCCCGAACAATCAAAGTATGTTTTGGCGGTGGGCGAATGAAACCTGCTCGAGGTCCAATATCTGGAACGGGTTCATCAGGGTTCAAGGTGAACTCAAACTTTTGCAAAATTCCGGCAAAGAATAGAAAGAATTCCTGTAAAGCTAAATTCTCCCCAGGACAGGATCTTTTTCCCATGAAGAACGGTATCACGCGCTCATTCTTCTGAAATCGTCCCTCAGCATCGATGAACCTTTCCGGGCGGAAGACATATGGATCCTTCCAATAAGCCTCTTCATGGTGTATGGAATAGAGATTCGTGAGGAAAATGGTATCCTTAGGGAAATAATATCCATTAAACTCAAAGTCTTCCGTCGTCGTATGAAATAAGCCTAGCGGAACCATTGAAGACTTTCGCAGCACTTCCCACATCGTGGCTTCGGTGTACGGCAGTCTATGGATTTTGAACATAAAATTTAAAAGAAAATATTAAGCACACATATTAATACATAAACTATTATATCTAATATTTGTCCTAAAGTTTATTCTTTTATAAACTAATGCAATTCTAACACAATAATACCTTAAATCATATCTTAACAAAAAATTTTAAGCAAGTTTACCTAGTTCTATCTTCCGATGAAGGAAGCCTTTGCTGGCCAATGACGGTATCAATTTCATTCTGGATCTTATTTTGCACTCCAGGCCATAAGGACAAATACAGGAATGCCCATCCTAACGTTGAACTCATGGTGTCGGATCCGGCGAAGAATAAATCAATTACCGTATAGTGCAAGTTTTTCACTGAAACGGCAAAAATAGCGTCGTTTTAAGGTAATCGTATAATCGTAAAGGTATAAATTGTAAAAAGATCTACCTTAGAAATTACAATTTTTATAATAGAATTATTATAAAATGGTTCTAAATATTTTTGCATCTCATACTCACTTCCCACATCCTTGTAGAACATAGAAGATGTGTCAGTAGTCGAATAAATTTTGGTAAGCATAACATCAATGAAATCTCTCTCTGCCCCAGCAATGTAGGAATCCACATGCTTTTGGATCATTTCCTTTGCAACTTCCTCCGGAGCCTCTAAATACCTCAAGCCTTTGGTTAATCCCGTTGAATTCGGCAATAATTTTGCCAGCCAAGGTAGGAAAGCTCCTATTCCAACAATGTTTTGATCAGCTATTCCGCTGTAATAAATTGATTTTATAAAACTTGTAATATAAGTACTAATGTGATAATATATTGATAGCTAGACACAGTTTATTAATATAAACTAGTTATAATTTAATTAAACCATATATTTATACATGTGCGTAAAGATAAAACAGTTTGAGCATCACAGCGATAATGCATTAAATTACAAACCGTAACCTACTCTGACATAATCTCAAGAGCATGACGCTTCGCAGGATCCTCAATATCATACTTTTCACTGGTCATGATACCCCAAAGTGCATTCACAGCTGCTAATTCTATGAGAGGCTTTAAGTACAGGGGCTTGTTGGTGTTTTTCCTGTCAAATTAAAAGATTTAATTTTTATGTAATTACACAAAACATACGATACGTAATATACATAACGAGTATTTAAATAAATTATAAATAAATATTTTCAAAATATTTATAAAATATAAAATCCACGTCAAATCAAATATAAAATGGGATAATTATTTTCAATTGTTTAATCTCGTCGAATAAATTAATATAGATGCGTGGTAAAAACAATTTAAAAAATAAAAACGAACCCTAATAACTTTCGCGTCTGAATCACTTCTTCCATCATGGAACTTTCCAAAGACTTTTTTCCAAAACCAAAATCACGTAGACATTTGAGCATGAATCGGTTTAATTCTTGCCATTGTTTCCCCTCCAGTAAGCTTAACCCTGGAAAGACATGGAATTTCACATATAAAAACAAATGGTTTTTTTGCAAGGATGACGGGTGTTGCAATTTATTTTGTACATTCCATGCAAATTCTACACGCTACCTCATTAATCACTATGATCTATCTAATAAACAACTACTACAGCAAACATATAAAATGCTTGCTCCAACAATTAGACAAATTATAAAATCGGAATTTAGAATCCGCAAACCTACCATAAACGCCACGCTTTTCGAGGAACAGCGGAATTTGAAATCTACCTGTCAGATAATCACTTTTATAGGCTTCTTTAGCCGTTTCGAAGTCATTCACAAATACAACTCTGGAAAGAAAATTAGAACAGGAGATATTTTTCTGGCTTAAAAGCAATTTTATCAAAATTGGTAGTAACTGAAAAAACTCAATATTTATGTAATGTATGTATATTTGCTGTATATTTGTATGCTTATAAGCAAGTTTAAGATTTTTTACTTGAATTGTCCTAATTGAAGTGAAAATATTTTTCCATATTTTTTCCCAAGCTCCGCTAACGTTTGGCAAGGAGCTTTCCCTAAAAATGGAAGGTATCCAAAAATTGGTATTCCTGTTGGGCCTGGAACAAAAGCAAATACCAATTTGTAATGTTAAAATTAATTAAAAAGCACGAATTATTTTAATCAAAAAAAAATTCATGCAATATTTAAAGCTTAATTTATCTACTCCCGTAGATTAAAAGTCTTCAGGAGAATGTCTCAAAGGATAAAAACGGTTTTGTATTATTTTTGATTACCTGATGGAAATTTCCGGTATTTCTTTCCTTTCGTGGTAACTGCATTAACTACGTATATAATAGTGAGCAAAAATAAAAGAACTACTTCGATGAACATGGTTGTAGAACTTCTTGCAAAATTTATTAGACGCTTCTGTAGACAGTTTTTAAAGGTTTGATTAAATTCCGGATTATCGGTCTGTAGGCGTTTAACTTCAGTCCTACATTCAAATATAACGAATCTAACAATAACTACAACAATACAACCACCAACGAAGTACAATATCCATATGCTTTTAGTATAGTGATGCTCTCTTACTTAAAACTAATTTAAAGGAGTGTCCTCTCATGTTGAAATTAAAGTTTTTTTTACTGTGATCTGGCCCGTGAAATGGACAGTCATAAATAATTGCAACAAATTTACTTCTCCATCCCCAACCTTTAACGCATGCGAGCGTCCATATTATATTTACCATTGAAGTATTATTATGAACTTATGTACTTATAGTAAAGTTGAAAAAAATCTTTATTTCGGAAGTGCAATAATATTGTTATACTTTTTATAACATATAAGTACTTTTACATATTACATATATGTTATGTATATACCACAATGCGGGTGGTTTGTAGCCAAACTTAATATTAATTTGAAGTTTAAGCTGTTGGTGTTGGTAAAATGAAGTATAAGAGGAAAAAATCCATCATCAAGAAGCGAGACAATTCTTACAAATCTAATACAATTCTGTACACTTATCGTTAGATAAATCAACTGCTCAAGAAGCTGTGAGCAAAAAGGGAAAGAACGGTCATGAATGTGTCACTTTTCCAGACGAAATGAAAGCTCTTATTGTCAAGTGCATTTGTGAGTGCAATACTTATTTTGTTGTACAGCGTAATTATTGAACATAATAATTTTACATAAGAAAATGCACACGCTCTTTTTTACGTTTTGTAAAACTATTGCAGTATACATACCTTAAAGGCTCGAAGTACATCTGTGTAATTATACAATATTAAATAGCACTATACTGAGTACGTACATACATACATTTCATAAGCAAAATAAATACAGAGCAATTTGTCGCTTGGACTTACTCGTATCCATATAAAGTTATCTTTCTAGTTGTTGTTAAGTGCATTGAGGACCCGTGTAATTCCTTGATCTTGATGTATGTATGTAGATTATGATTTACTACACAACAAAGTTGTTTTAGTAGCTTTTCATTTATGTACAAGAACAAGAGCCATTTTTCAGGCTCTTGGATCACAAGATTCCAAAGCCTATTTTTTGTTTAATTACTTCACTTTTTATTAACCGAACCGCTATAACAGCTGAAGCTGAATATATGTATTCTTATATAAATTATGTGACATACGCATGATGAATGTTCATGATGATTCAACAATACCGGAAAGTCTATATAGTAGTTTTTTCCATTTCCTCCCATTTTGGTGCATCTTAACTTATTAACTGTTTTTGCTCATTGCGACATTACGGATGAAGCGTTTTTTTAGCGATTTCACGCATATTTAATTCCACGGAATCTACCTATAATCT
The DNA here is from genome assembly GCA_034696945.1 of Lipothrix lubbocki. Lineage (NCBI taxonomy): Eukaryota > Metazoa > Arthropoda > Collembola > Symphypleona > Sminthuridae > Lipothrix > Lipothrix lubbocki. Next base: position 29,591 of record JAQGAK010000233.1, read on the forward strand.
AGAATATCCCACTTACCTATTACCATATCCATATATAACCGCCATTTTATGCTTAAAACCTGCTGAAATTCAATGTATTTTCATACTGGGAGCAATAATAACAATATTTTGTATTTTAACATAATATTCCAATTTCCGCCTATTTTACCAAATTATAGCCGTTTCTCTTTTCGTCAGAAGATTCAATTCAATTCATGTCTTTATTAACGTCTTATTTCTGAGATGATGCAGACTAATAAGGAATAAACAAATCTTTAGAATTTTCTTGAAGTTCTTTGTCAAGTTGAAAATATTTGAAATCGAGAACATTATCCTTATACTGACAATGAGTGCAAAAAGTACGTATATATGCAAAAAAATTAGGTAGAGATTCAGATATTCTACGTCCAGCCGGGAGACACACAAGGAAGATGTGAATGTGAAGCAATGTATAGTTAATAATTGAGAGTTGACTGTACGATTAAAATCCCTTTTCTCTTAAATTTGCAATAGCACATGAATGTCCTGGGCAAGATATGATTTGCTACCAAGTAGAAAATGAAGGTACATGATGTGTACATACTTGGGGCAGTAACATCATAAATTTAGAGTAGCGTACAACCACAACAACAATACAGTAGAAATATGAATATGTACATATGTGTTCTATAGACCCAAACGGTCTTACAAATCTTCTGAGAACATCTTCTAGATTTTGTCAGTTCACTGATTTTATGTAAGACACGTCCTTTTCTGTTCTTGAACCGTTTCACATCTGCTTTCTGGTTATAACTTGTATAAAATGCATTAAAAATACATACTGTGCATTTGCACTTGCGTAAGTGTCAGTACCAACGACCATTTAATCATCTGGAGTAATTCATGTGTGTTCTAAACTTGTATGTGATCTCTGACTTGAATTGGGAAATTTTTTTATTTAATATTTTCAGAGTTACGAATCCTAAAGGAATTCTTAGAATAGAATTTGTATGCATAACACACTCTTGAACATACAATACATGAAAGAAGGAAATGAATCATTAAGCAATTAGTCTATTAGGAAAGTATTTACTTGTAATGTCATATAATTTTATAAACACACACGAACAATAAATCTAGGTCGGATGTTGTTAGTATAAACAAAATGAATTTATTTGAATAGTTTTTGTATAGTGTGCTGTCTTAATTTTACTATCAAAGCATTATGCAATTTGTCACAATGTCACCTTAATAGGGTGGAATTCCCGATGTGGAAACTACAACCTTGGCAATTGAGTCAAGGGAAATATTTAAATCCTACCTATTAAATAAAAATACATTTACAAGACAAGAACAAAGATGTTCAAAATGTTTTCCCTCATCGTTTGTGTTCTGTAAAAAGAATTTTAGAACCTTCAAAATATAAATATATACATACAGATAGATACAACGTTTTATATTTACAAGCAAAATCTTGCAAATAAATTGGTCACAGAAACTTAAGAATATAAAATAAAGGGGAATATAAGAGGTAAGAAGAGAACTTCAGAGGGAAAAAATATTATAACAAATTGTAAAGCAATAGCAATGTAAAACCTTTAATACCTAATGATTCCCTTGTTAAATATTACAATATGCATGTATAAAAATTATTATTACAAATATCTACAAAGAAATTATGAAAAATATTTTTGCATAGAGATAGGCTTCCTTAATTTCAACGTGTATAACTTCTCCATGATCTTCCCACTCCAAGCTTCATGTCGTTGGTGATAGATTCCGAAAATGCACACTCCGATGGACAACATAGTTACTGAAATGTGAAGGAGCCTTCTACAACCGCTGTGTTGTTTCCGAAGCACCACAGCGGAAGTTGCGTGTGGAATATGAAGTTTTTTTAGTCGATTGAGATTTTGCTCTACCTTTATTAGTAAAACAAAAACAAATTATAGCATTTAAAAATTATTTTTTCGATAATAATTAAATTTTCATAATCAATAATAAGTGTAAATGAAAAATAAGAATTTATATTTATTAAATTAGGAACAAGATTACCTGATACTTGCCACATGGGTCTAAATTCCAATGAAAAATGTAGATGGAGCTGCATAAGAAGCTTGCACCAGCTAAATATCTTGGACCCCATAGCGTCGGGCAAGTCAAATTCCAGATTAGCGAGGACAAACTGAAAATGACACCAGCTCGGTGAAAAAAGTTACCGACAGCAATCCATCGACCTGTTTGCTCTGCTAATTGGAGGGGCTCAATAACTATTATTGGTATTCTGTGGAGGAATTAAAAATTGAATAATTATATATCGCAGAAGCATTTTGACTTTCATTGATTATAATTATAATACCAGGAACAGGAACAATTTATTATTTCTTTCATTAATATAATAATAATGATTAATATAACAAAATTGTATTATCTGTATAACAAAAATGACAAAATAAATGTAACTTTCAAGTTGTACAGGATCATTTTTATTTTATTTACCCTTTCTTCAGTGCAAGATCCAACTCCAGTTCGAAGTGTTCTAGTGCATCTTCGGAGTCGTAAATTTCCTTAATTATACAAATAGCTTTTTGATTCTTATACTCCATGTGCTGTAAATAGGTTTGATTCAAGCCACCTGCAAACGTTTGGGATGATTTTTTAAACAAACAAAACACAACGCTGTATCTTATTTAAATCAAACTAAAAAATAATAAAAAAAACACTTAAGGAAGTGTAACTCAATCGCCTAAACCAACTGCCAGTGGTATTAATAATAATGACAAAATTTATTAAATTAAGATTTTTTGCCTGAAAACAGTTTTCCTTGCAGCGACAGGATGCTATTACAGACGACGCCATCTCAGTTCCCATTTTGCAATTATTTTTAACCACAAAAGTAATACAGTAAAGGTCGAAGAGTTTATATTTACACCAATTCTTAAAAAGTCCAGTTCCAGTTTATTACTTGCTAATCAGTCCGGTCCGGTATCCTGCTAGGTTGAATGCTTTCACTTTTCAAAGTTCTCTTTTAACGCACAATTTCATTATACGATTACGATTCATCGAGGAATGCATTTACTTTGTTTGATAAGCAATATAAACTTTTACATAGAATGGCAAATGACATATAAAGAATATGAATATAAATATTGTATCTCGTATCGTTATTTGTCATATTGCTATATATATCGATATAAGCTATAGTTTCATTTCAAGTATATTGACAAATTGTAATTTTTAATTTGTAATGACAATATGTAACGATTCTTCGACAACTTCGACTCGATTAACGAGAGTAAACCAAGTTGTAGAATACCCGACGCCCGACGGCCCGACACGACACCCGATGAATTCGAAATTCGAAGATTCGAATTGACATGCTGCGTGCGTGCTGCCTGCTGCCCACTGCACTGCTTGCTGAATGCAACTAAATTATACGCATAAATGAGACGAATAAACTTGTTTGGACCTTTATTAGTTTGAATAATTTTTTTTAAAGAGTTTTATTTATTTCAAAACGTTGAAATGCTACTCCGGCAACCAAAACATTGTTTAATTTGTGCAAAAAAGTTGCTTAATATAGACATAATTTAAAGACTTAATGCATATAAAATAAGTAGTATTGTAGAAGCACACCCTGAATTGGAAACAAAGGCACAATGAAGCCGTTAAGAGTCGACCGGTGACTGTTACTCTTTAACAATGATGGTTTTCCCTTCCACTTACCTCCACAAGCTAATATACTCCACAATGTGAATGCATCCGTAATATTTTCGCCGGTGTTGGTATCAACCACAGTGGCTCCAAAGACACAATCTTTATCATCCAAATTTTCACAATAAAGTCCAGGAACAGCTTCTTGACAAGTCAGTCCAGGTGCACATTCGGAAAGTTTTTCAAGGTAGGATGGCTTGGGCTCCAATTCGGTGGACATCTCGAGATAACATATTGCATTCTTCGTACCGACACAGTTGCGATTGTTTTTATGGGGCACGTACTTCATATATGGACCCTTATCCATACATCCACATTTACCGTCCTTTTTGCACTCCTGTGTCATCAAAATTTTTTTAAACAATAGCAAGCTTTATTTTTTTAAATTGATTTTGCTATATCCAAGGCATTAAAAGGCGAAATGCATACCAAATTATTCGATCCACTATGGCAGACGAGTCGCTTAACATTTGGAGCATCCTCCGCGTAAGCATTCACCTCTTTCGCGAAATCATAAATTGCTAGCACATAATCACCTCTCGTTTTCGCTTTCACCAATGCATTTGAAAATTTTTTGAGCTGCTCGTCCCAATCTTTACTAAATTCATAGTCACAAGGATCTCCCAACTCACTTGCTTTCCATAAGCATGTGAGCTGGTGGGGAAACCTCTCGTAAACAAAAGGTTCTTGATGGAGACACTTACAGCAGGCGTATTTTTCGGTAGGATTTAAGATATCTTCACAAGTTTCTTCACATCCTAGAAATGTTTCCCGGAGAGGGGTACGGAGATCCTCCGCTACAACACCATAACACAAAGATCGAGAAACTTCATCATCATTGATCTTTAGCAGGTATTCATTCAAAGCAACCTTGGCTGTATTAGCTTCCACAACATCGGTGGTATTGTAGATAGGGTGGACGAACTTGTTGTGGAGGACAATGTCACACCTGGCTCCGTATGCACCCGGTTTATATAGGCCCGTCGTGTCTTCAAAGTTCAAATTCTCCAAATCAAATTTCACCGGCACCTCCTGCTGCTGAGTCGTTTTCTCAGCCGCATCAACGTTCTCGTCCGTTTTTATTGGGTTAACAATGAAAATTAACCACACTACTAGAATATGTAGTATTCTCCAGGGAACTAGTGTATTTAAACGTGACATAACAAAACAAAATATTTATTATGAAGATGAAGTTGAGATTGAGAAGTGATTTAATGCATAAATCGATAAATCCTATTCATTTATACCTATACGATACCTACTAATCACTAATATTGTAATGTTTTGTAGAACTTGATATGGTATGGATTTAGGGATTCTGGATTTCGAATGGGTACCAAACCATACTACCACCAACCAACCAGCTACCAAACCAAACTATCCATCATGTTCTGCTTCAATTTCAATGTATTATCCGTAAGAAACTAACATCATCATTATGATGAAGCAATTTATTTGGTGTGGTCGTTAATAATAATATTATTCCCAATTTAGAATTTGAACACAATACACTAGTTATTTGTATCGACTCCAGCACTGTCCTTCAATATGCACATGTATTCACAACAACAATTGTTTACAAACAGGATAGAAACCATGGAAATTCAGATACTATATACATTATTAATGTAGCTATTATTGTATATCCTATTGATATGCTGTGGAATATAAGCCCTTAAGATTGTAAGGGTAAAGGGTCGAGGCCACTTTAGCCAACATTGAATAAAACCATTAGTACTATACTTGGCGGTACATAGGGATTATGGTTATGGTATTACCATTCCAAATTCGGAAGTTGAAGTTTCGTTCTCATTTATTTATTTTATATTTTGTTGTTAACAGTTTTGTTTTAGTTTGACAATGGCATATTTATCGTTACTTATTGAAAATGCAAAAATGTATTTACTAGGAGAAACGTTTTGTTGCACGTTGCACCTGATTGTCCTGATCTGAACGGATATAAAATGCACCACATGGAATGCTATACACTATACACACCAATAATATGTTTAAAGATGCTAAGTTGTATGCCGATAAAAACTCAAGCCCAGCAAAAGCAGTGATATTTCTTGAATGTAATTAACGGAACTTCGGAAACTCTCATTAGACAACGCGGGCTTGTCTTTCCATTTACCTCCACAAGCTCTGATATTCCACAATGTGAAGGGATCTGTAACATTATCCTTTCCCATCTCAACGGTGCGTTCGTAGAGACAATCTTCGTCATCCATATTGGAACAGTAAAGGTCAGGTACAGCTTCTTGACAAGTCAGTCCAGCTGCACATTCTGAGATTTTATCGAGGAAAACATTTTCTTCTGAGGTGGCCATAACAAGATGACAAATTGCATTCTTCTTACCAACACAATTACGGTTGTTTTCATGAGGCACGTACTTTAAATATGGTGCTTGGTCCACGCAACCACATTTACCATCTTTTTTGCACTCCTGTGGAGTATTGAACAGATAGGAAATTATATGTGTATGTTTGAAGCATACAAAGAGTATTAAAATCGTTATCGTACCAAATTATTTGATTCATTTTGACAAATCAGGCGCTTAATGTTAGGAATCTCCAAATGGTTTGTCATCTCGTCTCCATAATTAAAAATTGCTTGCACATAATCATATCTGGTCTTGGCATTTACCAACGACTTTAAAAATGCATCCCGAGATCGTTTCGCAATACTTTGACTGAATTCATAGTCACATGGGTCGCCCAACTCACTTTCCACAAGTTGGCAGGGTTGATATGGTTTCTTCTCATAAATATAAGGCTCTTCATGCATGCATTTACAGCAGTTAAATTTTTGGCCATGAGTTGCCACATGCTCACAGGCTTCTTCGCACACCATGAACTGTTCTCGAGGGTCTTCTTCACTGACCAAACCGTAGCACGAGGACTTTTCTTTACCCGGATTCTTGCTCAAATACCTGTCCAACAGCACCTTGGCATTAAAAGCTTCATCGATGTCCCTCGTATTATAGATGGGCTTGATGAACTTATTGTACAGGTCGATGTCACATTGGCCTCCATATCTAGCAGTTTTATAGAGGCTCCATAATTGTGTTATACTTTGTGGAATTTCTTCGCCTTCATTCTCTAACATGAATTGGTACTCCGTGGCTCTAATTTGACCTGTCCTTATGTCAAATTTCTCGTTGGTGTTGCTGATGACGGTGGCGTTAATTGTGAACGAGCGTAATAAGGCGGACAATGCAATAATCAATAAGTGGGCTTTACTCCAGGATAAACATCCAATTGATCCAGTTTTCAACGTCATTGCGAAATTAATATTAATGATCGGCAATCATAAAGTAATGTTAGACTGTAATAATTATTTTATTAACTAGATCGTTAATAATAAGTGTAAAATCATCTTCTGTAATTTAAAATGGTGTGTGTGTACTTTGTACGAGCCACTAGATGGGATGTTTTTCAAAGGTGGCTATTTTATTTGCAGACTTCTGGACGCTATCAATATTGTAGTTTAAACTATTATCCCCCTCACGGGACAGCTGTCCCCTATGCTATTATGAAAATCAGGACTAGTTTTACTTTTTCTGTAAAAATATACAAAATAATTGTTGATTGACGGCTTCAGCTGGGTAGAATATACATACACAACTGATAAACAAAAAATCTACCACCACGCCTAACTGACAAACAGCTCCGCCACACTATTCAAGAACGACTAAACATTATATTAATCTTAAGCTGACCGGCATCAAATTGACAGCATTAATACCATCATAATAATAAAAATTAAATTTTTCTACCAGATTCTTTTAAAATGACTCCCCAAGCAAACTTATAATAGAAGCTATAGAAATCAATTAATTATTATCTCAATATTTTTAACACCCTAATGTACATGAATGATGTACTTAAATGCATGTGAATCATTTCATGCGACTTTTTCAACGATAAACCTATTATTATTCTTCATCAAAACAACCGCACACGTTTAATAATGTTAAACTCTTCCATGTATTTATTTTAATGCCTAAAATCTCTGTATTACGTTATTAACGCCACTTCGATGATCTAATATGGCAATATTATTTCAGTAAAGGTATTCTACAGATAGACCGTCGGCAGCCTAACAGCATGGAAGACGTCAAGAAATACTTTCTTCATAGCTTTTATTTAAACTAATCAAGTTATGAAATTGATAGAAAAGCAGGCAAACTGTTTAAAGAATAACCAGTACAAGCTGAACTAGAACATTCATAATGGAAGCGATGACGTAATGTCATCTTTACAATGGAAAAGAAACTTCAGAAAAATATCCCAGCCCTGCATCCCATCGAACTTGATCTGCTGTCAATCTGTGAGAAAACTAATACAGAGTTTAATAACGTAAATATAAGCATATTAAATTTACAATCCAAATATTTGGAAAAATCTGTCCTTCTTGATAAGGTGACCAAAGATGATGACAACAACCACCGAAGAACTTTCAGGACCCTCGAAATCATTGAAATGAGAGATAATTCTGTTTGGATAACAGTATTAAAAATAACTTCCTCTACTTCACCATCGCATTATCAACTATACTTACAAATTAAATCTCAATAATGAGGTGTTGTAATGTAAACTATAATAATATTATCTTCATGTTACTATTTAGCTTTGTGTATAAGATATAAATTTGTTGGAGCCGGAAATGTAGGAAGAATCCTTAAATTATTTACAGGTCATAAGCATATTACTCTGGATTGTCTGGATGATGAAAATCCAGAAAACAGGAAAAGCGGCGTTACCAACAATGAATGATCTTGACCAGTCACTCAATATTTATCTGTCATTAAATTTAAGATAAAAATAAATTATCTTGTAAGTCAATGCTTGGGAAAATGGGTTCGTCAGTGCCTTACAAGCTTGCGTATGGTCGTTTATGAATTCTGGCTCTTTAACTATAAAATACAGTTAATAATTTGTAAAAAAAATATTGAAAAAATAGATAAATAAATCATATTAACAACACAATATCAAAATGTTTCACTTCCAGAGAAAGGACACAAGCTCACGTTGGTACGCCTCTACGAAAGTAAGTTATTAATAAAATTTTAATATTAATACAAATATTATTAATGTTAATTTTCAAACATACTATGCTATGTATATAAATAATCACAAACTATTTTGTACGTATGTCCGTTTTGTTTTTGTTAAGCGAGGATCGTGGGGGAGTGAGCTAGTATGGGAAATCTACGACTTGGAAAAACAATTCAAGCTAAACTCTATTGAGAATTTCGGGTCACTCTTGTCGCCATTTTATTCCATCAAAATTGATTCAGGAAAGCAAATTGATTGGTAATGTTTTATAAAAAGATTTTAGGAGTAGTACAATTTGTTATATTTATTATCATATTTTTATTTTGTATGAAATTGTCAAAATCAGTTTTAAAATGCATAATATACATATGTATTAAATAAAATATTTAAGATAATTTACTGGCATTGAGGATGTAAACAAAATGGCCGTGAAACGTTTTCCTTTGTTCAGGCAAATCCAAATGTCTGGTGCCCGTGGATTGGACGGATGGGTGGCAATAATCTTCAAGCTATTCCTGCGAAATAACGCTTACTGTAAAATGACGGAAATTGAGACCAATGGGCTGGATTGCGAATATGTCATCAGTGTGGGCGAGGAAACTACGGGATCGCCTGTCTACAGGCTTGCCTGTAATAATAATAAACTCTGATAATTAATATTATTATCATTTTAATTCCTTTATTTAAAAAATAATAAATTAAAAATAAAGTAATTGATAATTATTTCTAAAAATTCTAAAGGTGCTGGTATGAACAAATGTTTATGGGATACCATTGTTGGTATCGAGTATCGATACCATACGATACCATGTTGGTATCGATACCATAAAATTATTTTTTTTAGGGAAAAAATCGCAAATTTTATGTATTGCAGCTCGAGAAAATATTAAACCTGGAGCTTACGGGGGGCCACTTCGTATAAAATACAGCGAATTTATTGAAAAGAAGGCCAATCTCTTCCCCCAGAACATCCTCCTGGTGCGTGTCAACTTGGAAATTATAAACAATCCATCTCACTCGATTGTGATGAATCATGGCCAGGCGGGCACTGCAGTGGTGGTTGAGGATCAGCTAGCCTCCCGATATTCCAACTATTATATGCGGAAGGAAATGTCGGACGTGACTATTCATTGTGGGAAAACGACCATTCCGAGCCATAAAATTGTTTTGGCAGGTAGATAATACGGAAAGAGAATTTTTTTAAACCATTTTATAAAAAAGTCCCAAAAATGTGTTAAAATTTCTGCTTTAATAAATTTATTTTGGTAAAAATATAGGCGCAAGCCCAGTATTTGCCAAAATGCTGCAAACTCAAATGAAGGAATCTATCTCCAACCAAATTCACATCAAAGAAATAAAATTACAAACGGTTCAGCAAATGCTAAAATATTTTTATACGGGAAAACTGGATATTCCAAAGGGGAAAACCGACTTGCTCCAACTTTTGGACTGTGCTGAGAGGTATGATCTTCAAAAGGTCAAGTCGGGCTGCTTTAAAACCATGGCTCACTTGCTCAATGATGACAATGCTGGAGAATTCACTGCCGCAGCTGCGACTTACAATGCTGATAAAGATGCGAGGAAGATTTTTAGAGATTATTGCAAAAGGTATGAGACACATATATGTATGTATCTGTATTTAGTAAAATAATTTATTTTAAATTAGTACAATTTATTAGAGATAATGTAATGCTTTCTGGGAGTTTAAGCGTAGCTCGTCCTCATTCTGAAATTTTTTTTTTAAATTTGCAGGCGCCATTCTGTTCTCATTGATAATTTCCAGTACAAGCAGCTCTTCAAGGAGAATATTGATGCATTTATTTGAGTATAAAATCTACTCATAATTTGGACGACCTTAACAGAGATTTGAAATTTCAACTTGCAGTAATGATGGATCAGGAAGCGTGTCCGTATGAACAGTTTTGCTTCAGCGATTGTATGACTTAAATTAAATTTGGCGGATTAAATTTACTTTTTAATTATTTTTATTAATTAGACCTTAAAGTAGGTGTATAATATAGATGGTGGTACAGTGGTACTAACTAAGGGGAAGTAAAACTGTTTCAATTGCCATAGTCAAAATGTAGATTTTACAATATTTACACACATATGTAAACTAAGTACAACTTTATAATATAAACCGACGCGACACTACGATTGTAAATAGATGATACTAATTAATTTTCCAATATAAGTGACATATACCAAGAATGGAGTTGTATTATTAAAATTTTGGCCATTGATATAAAGCTGGGAGAGATGAAGAATAGTTGTAATCATAAATGTGGGCCTTAATAAACTGCTCCTTGTCCTTAGGCTCCGGGAATACTGATGCAGTTCCTGTAACATTAATCACACGCATTACATTAAACCCAAAAGACATTTATTAATGATTAAATGACTAAATAAAATAACCAAACTAAATCAATTTCAAATCATACCATTTCGATAAGCATCTTCAACAACAACTTTAGCGATCACAAGGGATGCGTTGAAAATGGCAGCTTGTGGTGGGTAAAGTCGTCCAACTTGTAAATCCTTCTCGGTCACCAAATTAGCCAGTGTCTGAAATGAAAATCATAATAATGAGAAGGGCATTTAAGTATTAAGGAACAAAATATTCTTGCTTCATTGTGCATCGTTCATGTTCTTCTATATTGCATAAATACCTATGACAACTACTCTGTAAGATTTATAAAACTTTGATGTTAGATTTGATCTTTGTTTACCTCAGCCGCGCGGAGAAAAACATCATTACTAATATGCCGGATTCCTGCAACAATGACGCCCAAGGAGACTCCTGGAAATATGTAAGCATTGTTGCCTTGACCTGGAATGAATGTTTTTCCTTTGTATTGAAAAGGTGGGAATGGTGATCCACTGGCAAAGATAGCTCTACCATCGGTACATGTGTACGCTTGTTCAGCTGTGCACTCAGCTTTGGAAGTTGGATTGCTCAATGCAAATATAATAGGACTCTCGTTGATTTCTCCCATCAACGTCAAAATCTCCTTTGTGAATGCACCAGACTGAGCTGAAGCACCTTTATAATAAAAATAAATTATTGTTTTTAAAACGGAAGATTAATTTCCTTATATCTCAATGCATGTGTATTGTTATAGTAAGGCATTATTTTATACCAATAATCGCCGTGGGCTTCACATATCTCACTGCTTCCAGAAAACTATCGGTTTGTGGTCCATCTTGAGCGAACTGCAACTTCTCATGAGACATTTTGTCCGTACGAGATTTGACGATCAAGCCTTTAGAATCCTGTGAAATTATTTAATGTAATGTTTTCTTCACACTAATCTCATTATATTTCTATGCTTGATTCAATAAGCTAATCCTGCTGATTTATTAGAGCTTACAACAAGCCACATCTTGGCATTTGCTTCACTTTCAGGTAAACCCTGTTTTACCATAGCGCGGACTACAAGTTGAGCGATTCCCAACGCAGCCTGGAACATAAACACAAATAATAATTACGTAAAAAATAATAGCTTCAGGATTCAGGAACACAACAAGTTTCATTAATCGTAAAAGTGTACAAGTTCTTGTTAAATCCAACAAACCTCGCCAGCCCCCAAGAACAAAAATACATGATCGGTCAGTTTGGTGCTTGTCAACCGCAATGAAGCAAGGAAGCCGGCCGCCGCAACTGACGCCGTTCCTTGGATATCATCATTGAAGGTGCAGTATTTATTCTGATATTTTTCTAATAGTCTTGAAGCGTTTTTGTTACCGAAATCTTCAAACTGTAGGGATTACATAAAGAAACGATTTCAATATTGTACAGGTTTCTCATTAGAAATAACTTACTGCAATAGTACATATTATATGCAGTGTCCAACATTCTCACCTGAATCAGCGTATTCGGACCATATCTCTTTACTACTGCTTGCATGAACTCATCAATAAATTCATCATACTCCGGGCCCTCCACTCTTCGATGCTTCAAACCGATGTATGTAGGGTTGTCCAGAAGAGACTGTTTTAATTCACACAAAATGTCATGAATATTAGAGGTAATAAAAATTGGTATCTAAACTGTGGTGTTCCAATTCACATCATGAATGAAATCATAAATATACCTTAAACGTTTACTCACGATTACATCGGCAACTTTTATTATCTTATTTCGATTATCAGTAAAGAATTTGCCGATGTGACTCATGTTTTAATAGTGTATGTACAAGCAATTATCAATTCAATGATCAAATTAGCAGTGCTATAAACGTACTTGATTATTAGTTCCAACATCCAAAGTAATGGGCAAGCACTGATCAGGCTTGACGCCTGCCAGAGCAGTGTACAGGGCCAGTTTCCCCACAGGTATTCCCATCCCATTAGCCCCGAGATCTCCCAATCCTAAAATACGCTCTCCATCTGTAACTACAATGGCAGTCACATTCGATTCCGGCCTAAAACAGTACACACCCAGTAATTATGTAGCTCTTTAAATGAGTACAGAAACTTTCGCTCTCTAATAATAACTAAAAATTTCATAATTCAAATGTCATATATACATTACGGACAACTTTCATATAATAATCAATGTTATTAAGAACACTAATATGATTACCACACTACACTAGATATTAATAATATAATATACAATAACAATTTTACGATGAAACACGCGACTAAGCTATTATAACATTGCCACATCGTTATCACATCAGTCAAAGAAAACACATTTCCGTCAAACTGCATCTGTCATATTGTATTACATACCAGCTATTGATTACATCTTGCACATGACCTTTGTCATGAATGGCAATGAACATCCCCCGAGGTCGGTGGAATATCTCTCCGTATTTCTGACAGGCCAGACCGACAGTCGGAGTGTACACCAACGGCATCATTTCCTCGGTGTGTTCGGCCAGCAGACGATAAAACAGCCGCTCGTTAGTGCACTGTAAATAACAAACAATAAATACACATCAATGTATGGAATAAAATCTATTCAAACTTACATGTTAATAATAACCTTGTAATTTTGCACAATGTAAACAGCAATAATAAAAACTAGAGGACAAACAATAATAAACTTATCTTTCCATTTAAAATGCAATAAAGAAACTGAAAAATCCTTGTCGGATTGTATTCTCTGAAAGTATTTGTAATCTTCTGGAGCATAAATCAATTATTATACCTGAAGTTCCGCGAGGTAAACATATTTCTGAAGGTCGTCGGAGTATTTGTCGAGGTCGGCTTTACAAATCCGAACTTGATCCTCTTGACTTCTGACTACCGGAGGTAAAAATCCATGGATTCCCAGGAGCTGTCGCTCTTCGATTGTAAAGGCCAAGCCCTGTAATTTCATATTTAAATAAATATTTTCTTTCTATAATCGTTCTTTCAATCTCAATATTTAAATAAATACAAATCAAATAAATACAATCAACTTCCAAAACTATAATTTAAGCTACATTTTTTACATTATTACCTTATTCAACCTAGCATCCGTGAGATGATCCATTCCTCTAAGTAAAGATCTGCTCTTGGAGCTTGCAGATGCATCTTTCCGAGCCTTTCGATCTTGACAGTTGGTCTGCCTGGAGCTCATCATGTAATTCTCCGAAAATCCAAAGCCTCAAAAATAGTTAGTTGTATGTATTTGTATGTATTCCTCGGGAATGGGGTATGTTGAGACAATTTGCTTCAAGCTGGAGATGTCTTGTATAGTAAATTCTGTTATCTGCTTCCCTTATCCACCGACACGGATGCTTCTCTTTCACACCACAAAATTCTCCTCCTATAGCGAATGGCGAACCACGCAAACTGTTTTATTTCTTTCCTTCTAGAAAAGATAAAAAGCAAATTTACCGAAAATAATTACAGGACTGGCGCTTCCCATGCACAACGAAAGGATGAACGACGAGAACAACCCGTTATGGAACGTCTGCTCTGCACTCTGAATGTCTAAATTCTGAATACAGCAAGTTCCGTTCAAGTTCAGGGAATTTAATTTTGTGGCTATGCGTGCTTGCACGTATTTTCCTTTATCTATAAATACCAGTAGAGCCAGAATAATTGAACAAATCCGGATGACGAAATGCCTGTATAGTATTAGTATTGAGTAAAAAGCTGTGTGGTGTGTCGGTGGGATGATGACTGATGGCCAAAGTTGAAAGTGCGCCCACTCAGAGAAACTTCTATTTTAATATTATTTTACAACTCTATATAGCATATTTGCAAACTTGCAATAAACTTTTATGTCTCTTAAGGAAATTCTAGTGTTAAAATAAAAGTAAATTGAATTTAAATTCCATAGCACAGCACAACTGACAACTGTAACTACCTATGCGAATTTTGCTCCTTACATACCGATTTTTACACATATGTGGTTTGCTATTAAAATTATCACGTTTTGCATACACAACTTAAAATCACAATTATTTCAATGTCAATGTACATAACAAACCTTAGACCATAAAAACATTTGCAAAAATAATCAATAATAGGAGCAATACCTATCAATATTACTAATATAAACAATCTACTCTATTAATCAGAGCTGTATGTATTTTAATATTTTTATGACGTCTGTACTAAAAATCTATATAAATATTTACTTAATATAAATTAATAATTTAACCTTTTAATGTTTGACATACAGTTAGCACAATCATAAATATCTGTGTATTGTCGCGCAAATTTGATATTTTTTAATTTAATTAATCTCGCTATTTAATTGACATTGACAATATTACACTCGAACAGTAGACAAAAGTTTAATCATAAAAATCTCACAATTTACTAAGCAAAAATGCTTGCAATGCATTACCATAAATCACAATACTGTAGCTTTGAAGAACAAGATATAATTTTTTTAATCTTATATAAAATAAAATGTATTAAAATTTTAATAAAATTTTGAAATAATCCTTACCTCTCTGGATATATCAAGTTGATATTATCAACACATGAAACTGAATTGCCTAATAGTATACCTTACAGCTGTAAATGTGTATGAGAAATAAGTTGTTTCAGTCGTTATGGTCTTTAGTTCGATGATGGTTTGGTTTCTTTTCGTTGGTAAAAGTATAAACTACACTAAACTAACTAGAGTTATCGTAATAACGCTTTATACTTGAACAGCAGCAGCAGCCTTTACTAAAACACCATTGCTTTTGGTCACGGTTCTTGCTCTACTGCAGCAGCAAAACAAAATCCTTCTTGCTTTTGGTTTTGGGGCAATGGTATAACCTAGATCTACGCTTATTCCTTAATATGTAGCAACTCTGAGTCTCTGAGCCTTTTTCACGCACTAATCAATAGAAATGCGAAGGTAGGGGAATACTCAAGTCATTAGGTTTTGTGGAAGGTGCTCACATCACACGCTCACTTTCTTTCGGTAAATTCCGCTCAGCATGTGTACTTACATGCAACAGGCAAAAGAATAACAAGGTACAGATAGTAAATAAATAGTAAATAAATAAACCAATAATAAGAGTCGTGAGGTAACTAAAGCTTCGTCAGTCAAGTAAATAAAACTCTACCTTTAAGCTTACTGACAATGGAATAAATGAAGCTATAATTGGAATAGTGCAGTAAATAAAGCAAAAGTATAATCATAAGTACTGTAGTTAATAAAGCGAGCAAATAATAATAAAAACAAACCTGACAACAATAAAGAATAAACACTTTAGTAATACAGGTGTATAAGTAACTGTATCAAGGCAGGCATGCTAACTCACTCTCTCACTGACAGCAACTGACAGTTGACTGAGCCAGTGCGGCAGTAATTATTTACACTTTTTAAATATTATTATATTTTTAGAACTTTCATTATAAAAGTATTTCCAAGTATTTTAAGGGGAGAGGCTCAGCATATCACGACACGACACTCTCATAAGAAAAAACAAAAAGTGTACACTTTACATACTATTATAATGTACTATAGTTGATAGTAAATAGTATAATAGTAAGCAGGTACATGAGTTTAATTATCTTCTAAACAATCTCATCATGCCCCTGCTGACTTCTGTGTACGTACATAAGTAACTTACATAGGTATTACAATATGTAATTACTAAGTATCGTACTAATAATAGGTGTGTATTAATTAATATTTTGCATACTCATAAGTACAAATTTAATAACTGAGCTAAATGTAACATTTGCGATTGATACAACAAATTACAATACTTAACATGTGTTTATAAGTACTATTACCTACTTGTAAACACAGAAATTAGAATGCTTGACATATAGACAAGTAACATGCGTTTTGTTTTTGAGTAAGTAATTATTATATAGCTGTACACTTGTTTTGTTGTTATATTGATCGGAAAATACATTTATGGATCAATATTCAATACCTTAAGTTACTTATATAGGTAGGGATACAAACTTTACTACCCATTGATCTCAAATACACTGCTGATTTGTATCTTTATTTATTGCTTATTAGTTCTTTTGGCGAAAAGGCGGACACTCGTTGACTCAACGGCAGGGTTGACTGCGGCGATCATTAATAATAAAAATAATTTCATTTTCTATAATATTGTGTATACATTCAATTATTTTATCTCGTCTTGATGCGGCTCTCATCGTCAGTCCAATGACGCCTGAGAACGGATTAATGAGGTTAGAAGGTAAAAAAGGGGCTGGTAATCAAGGGGTAGGGTAATTATTACTAAACATTGGAAAATATCCTGATCATTTCACAATACACTTACTTATTACCTATACAATACTATACTACCGTTCTTCAATTATATGGCCATGTGTGCCCTCAGGAAATAATGCATATGAGGTTTTTACCTATGTAATAGCTTACTTTACGGAAGGAAAGCTTTGGAAGCATTATGTATTTTGTGTTTGTGGTGATTCCATGTCTTCAAGGAAAATTTCGATGGGAATGAATTGTTTGTTTCCTACAGGCATGATAAACGTATATTATAATATACATAGTATATTTCCCTACAATGAATATCTAACTTCTACAAAATTGTAGAATGTTTGCATACTTAATAATGAAAGTAACTTAAAGTCGAGTAAATTACTGTGATTGACTTTCGTTAATATTCCTTAAAAATCGTACACGTTCAAGTCAAGCATCAATAGTCTTTCCGTATTAGTATGAATAATGAGGTAACCTTCAACAGAAAGTTGCGTGTCATTTGACAGTCGAAAAATTTCATGCATGAATTCCTATTCCCTCATGTAGTTGAACATTGTGTTCGGAGAAGGAAAATGATAAATAAGGTACGAAATGGCGTAATAAAATAAGAAATTACATTTAGATCTGGAAAATCCATATACACAACGGACCTGACCATTAACTGCAAGCACAATAACTTTTTAGTTTTTTAATTTTTCTAGACAAACAGTGAAGGTGGAATATTGTTGGAAAGAAAGGATCACAACTACTGCTTTACCATAATATTAAATATTATACTCTAAGAGTTGAATCTGAAACGGATGATTTCATGTGAAAAGAAAGGACGTCACTGATGTGCATTCAAATGGAAATCCCAATATGGGAAAATGTAAAGCTCACGACACGGCAATTAATTGCAATTCAGTTTATTATTCGTCCTTACCTTTCAAAATGCACAACAATTATAACATTGAATATATGGTTATATAAGATTAGGTAATAACAATTTGCTTAGACTTTTAACTATCTATTATTATTACTGGTTATGTACAAAATAGCTTACATATACGTATAGACTATCTTTAGTACAACTGCACCCACGGGAAAGAAATCTCGACTAGGGTAGCTGGGTCTGCAAGTTTTACCGTAGTATTTATTGTCACTAGGAATCTTTGTATTAGGAACCATGGAAAATCATTAATACTTAATATACATCTATAACTAGTTGGAATCGCAAAAAATATATGGAGAACGACCAGAATACAACATTGCAACAAATTGTTAAACGATCAAGAGAACAAGTGACTATCGATGGAATGCATTTGACCACCCATACATTTTTCCATACATTCTTGACTTGCATGTGTTATCGTAGTTTTTTTCTAGAAGGGACAATATTTTCCTCTCCAGTGATTTTCTTTCTTTTAAGAACTGTCGAAGTGGGCGCTGCTCGGCGATTCGGTCGCGAAGCAACCGCCTGTACCTGCACTGTACTACTGGAACTTATTGCTGGCGCAAGTCCGAACACTATAGGATACTTTCTTCGATTCTCTTCCAACTTTAACAGTAATGGATGCTTTTCTTCAGTCTTCTTGCGATCAACAATTGCTTGCTGACCCTTGTCGTAGATAGATTTTCGGACAGGATCACCTAATATCCTGTAAGCAAACTGTATTTTTGTTAGCTTGCTGTTTGCCTCCTTCTGCTCTACGTCGGGCAAATGTCTTGTCTTGTCTGCAAATAGTTATTCCATAATGTTATAAAATTAGAACTACACTAGAAATGTTATTAACTACTACGAATTTGAATGTAACTCCAGGGGAAAAACGAGAACTGAATATCAGTTTTAAAAATATTTGCGAACTTCATAGTAATTAATTTTAATTTTTTACATCAGTAAATCCATGGAATAATGATATTAGTCAATAGTTTTACAAAAATTTGTGACTAATAGATTATAATTCATAGCACGTATTTATAAGTATAATTTAAAAATCTTTGAGACAGCATTAAAACATACCGGGATGGAATGTTCGAGAAAGATTTCGATACTGGGAACGGATTTCATTATTTTGAGCTCCAAGCTGAAGACCAAGCAATTCATACAGATTTAAGCTGTTTGCTTCCGGTGCATTTGCATGTTTAAGTTCTTCCTCCTTCGTCTTTGCTTCGAGAATGCGTCTTTCCACCATGGGATCATCAGCACCTCTTTTCATTTGTTTCAGTTTCTGAAAAGATAAAAAGTAGTTATTTATCAACGCATTTACGTACTCGGGTCATAGTACTGGAATTCATGAGATTTAATATATTTACTGCTGAAGTTTTGTCGCAGAGGTTGTTCTTGTGTGCACGACTAAACAGAAATTCAAATATTAAGGAAATATTTTCTCACTTCTAAGTCTTTCAAGGCGTCTTGATATTTCCCAACCTGGATATTGATGTCTACCATAACCGACAAAGCTTCGTAGTTAGTATCCCAAGAAGTCAGTATGTCTTTCGCAATTAAATAAGCTTCATCTAGTTTTTTCTGCTGAACAAGAGCACCGGCTTCGAAATTCAACAACTGACATTTGAGCATCTCCTAAAAGGTTATTAATTAAAACGTTTTTAGAATCAAGAAAGTCAATATTATAATGTGCATCTGTTAAAAGGACTTACATTAGTATGACTGTATGAGATCAAATTCCGACCGGCGACAGCGTTCTCTCTCATTGTTTCCCAATCTTTGCTTTGCATTGCAGTAAACACTTTTTTTGTTGCTACATGTATTTCCATCAATACCTACAACGCAGCAGTGAAACGTGAAAATAATTATCAGCAACAAAGACGATCAGAAGAATCATATGAATAACAACTACTTACTGAACGGAATTGGTCAAGCTCCATATGATCAGGAGCATTTTTATCTACGAGATCAATAGCTTTCATGAGATACTCCATGGCTTTGGGGAGCTTCATGGACCGATACGCAGCTACAGCCATAAAATTCAATATGCGGAAATTCTTGTCATATCCTTGGATACGTCTACATACAAAGAAGTTAAATTAGTTATAACAAGAAATTCCATAGGTACAGTTTACTGTTATTGGATCTTTAATTTTACATTAACTGACTTGCAAATTTCCACAGTTTCAGGATACCGATGCAGACTAAATAGAGCGTACGCTTTATTCATCAGAATGTTATTAGAGTTTGGACAAATCTTCAGGATTTCATCGCCTACTTTCAAAATCTGTAAACCACCAATAAATATGTACATTTATTTTGATTGGAATGTGATAATTATATGATATGATTACACAATATTTTTTCCTCCTACATAAATACTAGATAGTAGGTATACCTCTGGGAAATTTCTCTCCTTCACAAGAGATTCGCATTTGGGAACAAGTTCCTCCAGAACATGCAACACTCTCTCAGCGTCTTTGATTTGTAATCTTGACTTAGTTACTCGACCTGGGCAAGCGTCCATCTTTTGAATAACATCTTTCAAGCCAAGTATATCCCCGGTGGCCGTAACCGCATTTTGATATACTTGATAAGCCTGATGAGCACCAAAAATTAAAAATGAATAATTAAATTAATTAATCGATCATAACTATAAGGAATCTTACTGATCAACTATTACCGCAATAAATATTAAGATCCTTTTGCACTAATCTCGAACTCATAAACTAAAATAGAACACTAATCAATTTTAGCTTGATTTAACTGAGTACTAACTATTCCAAGCCCAAATACTATAATTCCACTACATTTTTCACATTCCCTCTTCCGCTATCAAACATACCATCAAGTACGACGGATTGATAGTTGTCAGTACTGCACAAGATTCCTTCTTGGCCTCCTCAAACTGATTATTTTCCAGTAGCCAGTACGCCAGGTGACCCCGGAAAGTGGCATTATAGGGTTGTTTGTCCACCGCATCCCTCATTAACTTCAATCCTTCCTCCAACTCTCCGTTCTGGCATTTCACCTTCCCCTCCTGATGCTTCTTCGCTGCCATGACTTCCCTTTTAGGATTTTGCACAAAAGTTTCTGAATAAATTATACAACATTAATTACCTTATTAATAATTATAAAACAATTATTGCATAATGAACAACAACCCACTTCCACACCATGAAATACCCAAAATAATAAATTTTTTGTTAGCAACCAAATTAAATATTATATTTTTTAGTTTTCTACCTCAATTCTTCAGGTTTGCAGGGTCACAAAATTCAGTCTTCAACCTCTACAAAGGCTCCGTCAACACATTTATTTCATATTACTACAAATAATAATAATGATTATTAAGCTCTAGAAAATTAATACGTAATTTTTTGGCACACAGAAGGTTAGACAAATGCGTGTCATCGAAGTCCGAAAATTTACATAAATGATAAATGCAATCCACAACTTGTAATAATTTTAAATAATAATATTATCAACTCATTGAATAATATAGGAAATACGTCACGCTGTCGACGTTCATAATTTTGTCGTCACCCCTAATAAGGAATGATCAAACGTAATTTATAATTTTGGAGAACAAAAGAGCGAGATTGGACAGAGAGAAATCGCAAGGCACAAAAATTGAGTCCAAAATCGGCAAAAAACAAACAGAAAACGCAGGACTGACAATTTAAGCGACGTCGCTCATTCTTCAGCAATTTAGAACTCTGAACTTTTCAAACTCTGAGGTTTCCCGCGCTAAAATCTCTTATTTTAATGCACAATAAACACGTGCGTGTGCTCGTTTATGACATGGAAATTGCTGGAATAGCGCCGCTTTCCCAGCGTTAATTGTATTAAATAGAAAATCAAAGATAAATTTATTAGTTTACTACACTTACAAAATAAATTTATGTTTTAAATGCTCCAGTCTTCAATATTGAATTTGATATTGGTTATTAAATGGAATTTAATAATCTATCAATCAAAATGACTTATGTATTAATAAATAATGTATGAAGCTCTGGCTTTCCTTGGAAAAGTAAATATTAATAAATTCCCAGTCAGTCAGATAATAATGACATGACCTTCAATTTAAATAGAATGATAATGTTTATGGTGAGATATGATAACTTGCTAACAGAATTAATTACGTTTATACTTGTAATAAATACACTTTTAATAATAATGTTAGTAATAATGTGTAACGAATTTAAAGTACATTTTTTGGAATTTAAAAACGAAAATAATAATTATTCTATTTTTTAAGCAAATTAAATTACATTGTAATTTGCTAATTAAGCAATATTTATTGAGTTCATATAGTCTCGTCGCATCATACTTGTACTCGATTTTAGTAACCGAGATGTTTGATGGGGATTCTGTCAATGTTTTTAAAATCTTTATACAGTAAATTAATAAATTAGCTTTACTTCGGCTGTGAATGACTAACAGTGAATAGGTATACTAAAAATAATAATAACAATATTAAATTAGCAGTTGCTGTAATAAATTGTAACAATAATAAATTATATTTTGAATTGATTAAAATGATTGTCAAGGCTTTTTTAAATCATTTCTTATATTATAAAAGTTTTGATGCGCTGTCAGCGATTAGAATATTGTGAATTTGATGTTCATGACTGGATGCTGTCATCTCGTCAATATTTCATAAGAATTAAGCATTAATTCCAGTTATCCATGTCGTCAGTATCCTCCAACTTCTTGCTTTTCTCGAAGTCGATCACCTGCTGGTATTCGTTTGCGATGAGCTTCACCACGGTCCTGTGCATAAAGAAAACAATACTATTATTTGAAAATCAGGACCGACGCGATATAATGATTTCAATATGTGAAAATTCAATTTTAATATCATTGATAAAATAAAAGATATTGAGTTTTTATACGTACTTGATCACTAAGGTTTCCGGAGCCTCTTCGCACCAATCTGTGGGGCTGGGGCAATTGATTTTATGGTCTAAGAATTTATCTAGCTGTTGTTTAAGGTTCTGAAATAAAATTAAAAGATTGAAATGGATAATTGATTATTACGAACAATACTGGCTATTGGCAATCTGTGAAAATACCACAAATCGTGTGTGTAGAATCTACACACACGATGTGTAGATGTTATTAATTAATGTTTTAGAACAAAACTTACGAGGATAACATTAAAAGTTTCCTGACCCGGACATCCGATTCGTATTTTTCCTGCAGGAACCGTACTTACTATAGTTCCATTTAGGGAATCATTATAAAGCCTTTGATTTGACCATGTGAAAACATCGCCAAAGAAAAGCAATGGAAGGGGCATGATCATTGAAGTATCGAAGAGTAAAATACTTGATGATTTCAATTTCATAAAGTAAACGAAAAAGGGAGACAGGGCTTCTCCTACAGTTTTCTTATTAACACTTTTTCTGTGGAGACAAATCACACCATCTTCTGAAGTACGTACTGTCAAACATGGATTTTTTAAGCCGGCCATCTTCGCCTCCGCAACATTTGGATATAGGCCCGCTGCGATTACAGCTAAAATTACCCCGACGTTGTCAGAGTTTTGGTTTGCTGCAGTATCTTTGTAACCAGCAGAAGGAAGATACTTCATCCGGAACAAATACGAAGCAAACTGGCGTTTTAGATGTACAATTTGCTTCAAATTTGAGTTTGATAAATAATTTGCGTAGCAATATTTTCTATCATTATAATTTAGTCTGGCCTTTTCGTACCCCTGAATTGCGTACACCGCCGTCATGTGATCAGATCGGGTACCCTTGCTTAAATGTTGACGAACTTCATCTGCATCCTTATCCTTGTCCAAGGGTATATAGAAGATATCCCGATGTGTTAAACTTGCTGCTACTGATAGAATTGGGTCTATACATGAAAATATTGCGCCAAATATGACCATCTTCCCAGTCTGAGGATCCATGGGTAGGTGCGCTAAATGAAATCCTAGAGGGGTCAAATTTTCCTTTGAATCAAGCGCCTTTAGATTTATCAATCTTCGAATTCCCAGAGCTACAGCTTCTTTACTAGGTGCATCCATTAGTTTGGATAGGAATTTCATGGCATTTCCTAATTTCAGCATTTTTATTTGCAAAATAACTTCTTCAAGGCGTTTTCGGAGGATTTCAGGTTTCTTTGATTCCTCCATGGTAGATTCTCTAGCACGAGTAAATAAATGATAACAATACCCGGCTTGCACACGCCCCGCTCTTCCTCTCCGTTGCTTTGAATTTGCCCTGCTCGTCCATTCATTATCCAGAGTCTCGATGTTCTTTTTAACATCGAAGTTGTTCATCTTTATTTTCCCAGTGTCTATTACATGCACGACGTCATTGATCGTAATCGAAGTTTCAGCAATGTTGGTAGAAATGATGAGCTTCCGTTTACCAGGTGGTGGTTTATTAAAAATTTCTTTTTGATTCACTGAAGGAACTAATGAGTGAAGGGGGATTATAATAAATTGGCTGTCATTGAATGTGTAACTCGCCTCTAGTTTTTTAATAAGACTCGTAATAGCGTCCCAGCCCGGCATGAAAATTAAGATGGCACTATTATTATCCTGATCGTTTTCGCAAATATATTCAATTAGCGACAAGATTAAGTCATTGTTCAATTCTTCTGAATCCGGTAGCAACAGTTGTTTTGTGACGGATCGAGGGTACTTATTTCGTGCCTCAAGAGACCTAACATAGGGTATCAACAGGTTCTCAAACTCCACAACTTTCTTAGGCTTTTTCCTTGGAACATATAGCAACGGTTTTACTTTGTATGCAAACTTTGTTTTTGTGAGTACTTCCTCAAGGTAAAATTGATCTACTGGATAAAGTTGTCCTGGGATATTGAAGATTGCACAGTTGTTAAAATACTGACTGAACTTCTGTGCATCTAAAGTTGCTGACATAAGGATAACTTTTACATCGGATCGTCGAGATACTAGATCTTTTAAAATAGCTAGCATAAAATCGGTAAGGATGTCTCTTTCATGAACCTGTACCATGAATACAATATAAAAATTAGGCTCATTTGTAAATACGCTAAAATCCAATGAAGCTTATATAAGTAAATTAAACGATACCTCATCCACAATTATCATCGATACTCGAGATAAATCCGGGTCTTCTTTAAGATACTGGAAAACAACACCAGTGGTGACGAAAGTAATAGTTCCCGCAGTTCGAGTCGGAAGACGAGATTCTAGGCGTATTGAATAACCAACTGACAGGCCCACATCTTCTCCCCGTTCTTCAGCAACTCTTTCGGCGACAGAAATTGCACTAATTCTTCGCGGTTGCGTACACAGAATTCTACAGGTAGAACCTTTGCCATTAAGAATCGCATCATCCAAGAAATACTGACAGACTTGGGTCGTCTTACCGGAACCAGTTTCGCCACAAATAACTACGACCTGGAAGTTAATTATAATCATGAATTAAAAATTCTTTATTTATTAAAATTCAATTAATTTATTATTTAACAAAATACTCTCGTCGATATAAAATATTCAAAATATTAAAGTCAACTTTGAACTTGTTTGTTAAATATCCAAACAAATTAATAACTTTAATATCCACCAATCACCTGATTATTGTCCAAAACGTCAACAATATCGCTCGCAAAATCAAAGGTTGGTAATGTTCGTCGGTATTCCTGCAATTCCATAAATTCCTTATCCCCACTCTTCTCAAGGTACTCCTGCAAAAGCTCTGAATCCAGCTCCAAATCCGCTTCGTCCGAATACAATTCCGATAAGCTTTCCGAAGAATCCACCAATTTCTCCGCGGCGGCAGCATTCGCTGCCAGGTTTCCTGAATATTTTTTCTGGAACTCTACCGCTGAATCGTTCTTACTTTTTTTCTCGTTGAATACTTCTGATTTCGATACTTGCTTCAATCGCTCATTTATTTCGGTTATTTGATCTCTTGTTAGAGTTACGATAGGTTCCGGTTTGAATGCTTGTTGTTGCTTCTCGGATGTCACTCCATTTACTTTATTATTAATGCCATTTTCATTATTGTTATTCTTCTCAGCTAAGTTGTTTTTAATCCGAGCCAAGTTGACCATCTTCTCAGCCGAGTTACTATTCTTCTCGGCTAAGTTGCCGTTCTGTCCAACTATTAAATTGCTATTCTTCTCGGCTAAGTTGCCGTTCTGTCCAACTGTTAAATTGCTATTCTTCTCACCTAAATTATCATCATTGTTCTTGTCTTCCAACCACCCTCTGTATGGATTTTTGAAGGCTTCACGCTGTTTATCTGTCAGCAATTGCTTCTTTTTAACGATTTCCGCAGCGTGAAGGCTCAATCCGTTGGTTTTGAATGGTAGATTCCTCGTTGCTTGCTTTCCATTTTGATGCATTTTTATTAAATTGTGATTTTGAAATCTTTATCAAGATGTTCCATAAGGTTCCGGTTCCGATCCGGGGCCAATTTATTAAAATCCAGGTCCAGGATTACATTCAACATTAACGCATGAAAGGCTTACAGACTATTCAATATTTATTATATTGAATTATATTAGCTCCGGGCTGGGATTCCTCTACAGAATAATTATAGAATATTCATTAAATTACTGAGTTGCTAATAATTCAAATCATTTCTTCTCGTTTTGATCTTATTTTCCCAATTGCCTATAGTCCAGTTACGTACTTACTTCTCTTTATTCATTTTTTTAGTTATATGGAATTTAGTTATATATTAGTCAGTCTATATTTCTACTTCAAAGTAGAAGTAGTTAATAATTATTTACTTAAATTACAAATTACATATCTTCGTAACACTTTTAAAAATTATTTATTTAATTTCAGAATATTTCTTATTTATTCAATTTGATTTCAGTATACTATATCATGAATATTAAAAAGAAACACAATAATCAATAATATTAAAAAATACATCAACAAAAACAATAATTTGCTGCGCACCAGTAAAAATAAACTCCCATTAATTAACAACTTTCAACTTCAGCGTGTCCAGAACACGTGTCTTAAATTAAGATGCAAGGAATGTTTATTCCGGAGAATATTCCAAATTATTTTAATTTGCTTACCTGCGGACTGGAACAGTTAATAATAAATAAATTATCTATTAGAGCTGGTATATGCAAGAGAAGTGAGATCCAACGCTTCTTCTTGCTGCACCGACGAGGAATTCCTTGGAAATGAAATGAACGAACGTTTCTCGTGTTATAGTTTGCTTTGCATGCACAACAGGCTGGTGACACACAGGTGTTTTTCCCACTTTTCATGATTGTCGTTCCCTTCATTTAACTCATATGCCAGCGTATGCATTGCGTATGGGAACATGGGAAAGGGGAAGGCAAGGCAGCAGAGTTGTTAATATTTGCCTCCTTTAAAGTTTAATGCTGTACGAACGTTATCTGAAATGTTTCAAGCATGTTCAAGCTATAGTTAAGCATATTGAATTCTGCACATAGCACATCAATAACAACTTTAACTAACTTCACTAACTATTAATTTGTTTATTATTTAAATGTAAAACTGATTGAGCTGTCTTCTATTATATTATTTGGGTCCGTTCTGTTTGGGTTTGCTTTATAGGCTCGCCACAGTCAACTTTTTACTTTTTATCATATAATCGCCCTTAATATTACTTTTCCTATGTATGTTCCTATACATGTATTTTATATTGTGGCTTTGGGCTTCATTAATATTACATAATCTTGCATTTATTCGAGTAACGCTGAGTGGACGAAAAACGTTTGAGTTTCGTTTTAACTCTTTTATATATCAGATGGCCCTTTCCCTGTTTTGAACGCCAACATTTACAGTTGCATATACATAGTTAGGAGATTATTAATGACAGTTTCCTGCTCTTCTTGTGTAATAGCAATTTCTTATATAAATACCTTTGTGTATATGTTTTTGTATATCCATTTGTAAAGAGATACTTGTAAAGAGTTACTTGAAGCGAAGCGTATTAACTTGAACAGGAGGTAAATGCCATTTAGAATTTACCCTTTACTTTCGGACTGGAAACTTTGGTGGATGTACGAACACCACAGAATTATTTATCTTCAGATTCTTATTACATCCTTCGCCTGCTGCTGTTGATTCACGTTCCGGAGTTATTGTCATTGACTTTTATAGGACAGGACAGACTTGTATAATAATGTAAATAAATGTACCTTATATCTACTTCAATTTTGCTCACTCCAAACACTTATAGCGAGTATATTTAGGAAAGTATAGAACTTTAGCTGCAAAACGTGAATGGAACGTTTATGATGACGCCATGACGCTACTACAATATGAAGGAAAAGGATGTCACAGTTTAATAAGAGTATACGATTTAAGACAGTAAAATCAATAATGATATTGATTGCAAAGTATGTTATACTCAGATATTTCATGTGGCACTAATGATAAGTGAGTAATGAACTGATGATATTATAATAAATTTTTAAATTGTAATATTAGTCTGTTGTTGAAGCTTGACTCACTGATGAAGTGATGTATAGAAGGTTTTGGGGGGATGATGAGAGTTTTGTTCGGATGATTACGAATAGTACTGTGTGGTAGTAGCAATAAATAAATTAATTGTCTAATAAATTCTGATACTGAAATAATTAATTGCTAAATGACTAATATTGAATATGAGGTTTGTACTATACTTGATACTTTTGTGAATGACTGGATGACGCATGGCATGAGCAAATTATAAACAATAAGGATGACATTTCATTATTCTAATTGTAAGTGTAGCGTATTTACAGTTATGCTAAGTAAGTGTAAGTACTTTGTCGGGCCACGTACGCATTATTATTGTTAAGTTAAAACGTTTGCTGTTGGCTTGTAAAATGACAATTCATTTTAGTGCGTGGCTGAGGAAAGAAATTAGTTTAATTCATGCATTTAAATATTCGACGTTCTGAGACAATTTAACGATCCAGGTTTGAGGATTCATATTGGTTCTGAACTGGATCTGTACGGAAAAATAGAAAAAGTTTTATTTTTATTATGATCTACTATAGGGAAAGCATGTTAGAAATCAGTTTCAGCATCAGAAATCATGATTTTGGATCAAGTAAATCAAAAGCTTGATCCAGAATACTTATGTGGATGATTATTAATAATAATATTATAGGAGAAGGTAGAAATTATTATGGTTAATAGTTAGTAGTATTGAATAGTATGTATTAATCTATTAATTAAATTTTTTTTACTTCGCAAGAATGAATAACGATATTCGGGATAATGGACGACATAAAAAGAACAAACTGTTCATTAGATAAAAGTTCTATTTAGCAACTATGAAGTTTGGTATGGTAAGTATGGTTCCATGAACTTGGAATAAAGTATGGAACCACCGTATAAGAACTCCCACAACCACATGAAACACATAGTAATTACATACGAACTAAGTATACATGTGACAAAACTATGCACGATCACTTGTCGTAGAGCATCTGGATTAAATTTGGAAGGAAGATTTGTGGAAGAAATGCTATTTTTAACTTTTACTCCTCCGCTTGGAATATGCATGTACGATAATTATTATTATTGCATTTCAACATCTCCCCGAACTTTCGGAAGTTTCGGTGCATGTGGTGGACGTATGCACAGAGCTTATTATTGTGGACATCTACATGAGAGATGGTGTGGATAGGGAGACCATGGTGGATATACATAGGCGATGAGCAAAGTCACTTTTTTCTGTTGGTCTTCAATTTGGATTTTCTCTGTCGACTGACATTTCTTGACATTGGAGAGATTCCAAGGAAACGGGAGGATTCTATACTTCTCGGGTGCATTAAGCTCCTCCGAGGCCTTATTACCTCATTTCAGTTGAGTCATTCCAGTTCGGAGAAACTCTCAGACGTGTCGGCAATTTCTCTGGGAAATCCGGTTTTGTAATTTTAAAAAACGTAAGTTTGGTTACTGTTGTATACATAATCACGCATATAATTTTGCTGTTAATAGACAAATTTTTGGGATATTTTAGGGGATCAATAATTGGGATATTTTAGGGGATCAATAATTGGGATATTTTAGGGGATCAATAATTGGGATATTTTACGGGAAGGGGAGGAATACATTTTTTTGTGAATTAAACTACAAATTCATTTAAATAATTAATTAAAACTCATCTTATACTAATAGAATAATATTGAAATAAATTCTCCTTCTTCCTAATTAATTAATAAATCCTATCACGATCTTGAATAATTTAATATTTATAATATAACTTTTTGAAAATCGGTTATTGGAATGAATTTTGATCTTTAAAAGTGCATAAGGTGAACAACGATATTTCAGTCTTAAAAGTTTGAGAATAGAAAAGACATGAATGAATCATTCATTCCAGTTCTTAGAATCTTTACTCTTTTCTTTATCATCGGTGCCGGGTATACACGAAAAGTTTAAAATAAATTTCGGAGGGGTTCACACCCGCGTATATATTAGAGGATAAGGGAAGGACGGGAGATACTAAACTAATTCAGTTCCACTTGGACTTGCTGACATTATAGACTGCCAGACATCAACAAAAATTATTTCTTCACGCTACATAAAGTTTTGTTAATACATTACCATTATTTTTTATTTTTTCCTTGCTTCAGACGCTTCAATTGTACACGAAGAACAACCGTTCTCCTGATACAACATGTCTGCCCAATACGCGGTGAGATATATTTACTAATATTTATTTATTTATATTTGCAATACTAGCATAGATATTAATATTTCCAAATACAATAAAATTTTAGAGAAACACATTAGAAGCTGTTAAAATCAGTCTTATAAATCCAAAGCGTAAAATTATTAATTTGAATTGTGTTTTACAGGAACCAACCGTAAATCCTGCTCCTGGATTTGTGGCTATTAATGATGCCAAAGCATTAAGGGGTGCCATGAAGGGTTTCGGCACAGGTAAAATTACATTTTTCTCATAAATTAATAAAATTAATAGGCTGTTAGATATTGAACTTCATTGAAATATTTTTACGTCGAATAATTAGGTCTCAGCATTATTTAAATTTGTATTTTAAAATTTCCACACAGATGAACAATCCATCATTGACATTCTGACCAGGCGCTCCAATGCTCAGAGACAAGAAATCATTGCTGCGTTCAAACATGAATTCGGCAGGGTAGGTGATTCACAGTCTTTTAACAATGTAATAACAGTAAGTTATTACAGGATGAATATTTTTACATTTCGTTGCAAATTTTATGCCATATTGGAAATTTTAATTAATATTTGTTTGTTTGATAATTTTTTAGACATTTAATAATACTAGAGATTCAATTCTGAAACTTTGTTTTTTTTATTTTATTATTTTGCAGTTAAATATTAATTTGACAAGTATAATTATTTAAATATTTGTTCTGCAGGATCTTATTAAAGACTTGCAGAGTGAGTTGGGTGGAAAATTTGAGAAGCTCGTCCTCGCTCTTATGGAAACTCCGTGGAGTTACTTGGCTTCTGAGCTGAACGCTGCAATGGCTGGTCTTGGTACTAATGAGGATGTCCTCACGGAGGTCATTACGGTATTATTGTAAATTAGCAAAGTAGTGGGTTGTTATGTGTCTGTGCCACGAAAATCTTTTCATAATGAAACTTATAGATACATACATATAACGTAACATGTGTAAATGTAGATGAAATGAAGAAGAAAAACCTATATTATCTTATTATTAATTAAAGATTCTCACCACCCATTCTAACGACGACCTCAAAAAAATCAACGACACTTACAAACAGAAGTATGGTAAATGTTTAGAAGCTGCTATCGGTAGCGAAGTTTCCGGTGACTACAAGCGTTTACTCACACTTTTAATTACTGTAAATACATATTACTTCATTTGGTTTGTATTTATTATATTTTTTTAATTTTTGAATATGTACAAAGCCTACCAATGTGTCAAGTGTTCGCCCTTAATTTGTAATAATGTTTAATTTTAATAGAATGTTCGGGATGAACGTGGAGTTTACCCTGACAAAGCCAAGGAAATGGCGGAAAAATTGTATGCTGCTGGTGAGGCCAAAAGGGGAACGGATGAAGAAACCTTTGTCGTGTTACTCACCCATGCATCATTCGCTCAAATCCGGCTTGTTTTTGACGAATACCGCAAACTCTCAGGCAAAACATTAGAGGAGGCCGTAAAGAGAGAATTCTCTGGGGAGCTTCTCACCGCCATCTTAGCCATCAGTAAGTTTGTTTGAATTATAAAATGGCGGACTTCCCAAATTAATTAACATTTTATTCGTGAAAATTATAAGAATCTTCAGTTGAAGTATAATATTTATGACTTGTGGTTATTTATTTATTTCGTAGTGATTATTTCATTTTACTTAAAAATGTTTGCATTTATTTTTTGTGTTGTTACAAACATTACTTAATTGTTTCCACGTTCCGCTAAAATGAATGCATTATTAACAAACTTAAATATTTTTACATAATAATTTTTTATAGTTAAATGCGCCGAAAGCAGAACACGCTACTTCGCTGAACAATTGGAAGCAGCAATGAAAGGATTTGGAACTAACGATGGAAAATTGATCCGGCTTATAGTCTCCAGAAGTGAGATTGATTTAGGGACCATTAAAAAAGAGTACAGGAATGTTTTTAACAAAACTTTGTACTCTGCTGTCAGCTCAGAGACTTCAGGGGACTACAAAAATGCTATTCTGGGTCTGATCGGAGAGCCTTGAACATCCGTTTTGATCTTTTATGTATGCATAGTTTTAGTTTAAATACACAAAATCAATAATTATCCAAATTGAAAAATAAAGAAATCATGAATAAATGTACAAGTGTTGAAAGTCAAAGCTTCCATTATATTGTCGTCCTTTCTGGCAATTCTGCAGTACTATAACGGCATTTAATTCATAAGGTAAAGCTATGAGAATAGGTGGAGAAATAAATTTTATTTAATTCAAACAAGAGAAATAAAAACCATTTCCATTCTTAAAATGTAAATAGACAATAAATTATTTATTTATTCCAGTCATGTTCATCCACGAGTTCTCTGAATCCCACCCTATTTTAATAGAAATATTTATTCTATCTACTATTTTGCCAAAGCTCCCAGCATATATGTGGCAACGACGATATGTGGTTAAAACATTATTTTGCTTCCAAAAAGTACCGGCGTTCACTGAGAAATGTAAATATTTAAACAAAATATCAAAACAAAAATCTGTCATTTCAAAAATCTGTCAAAATTCAAAAATCCATGTTACATGTTAAATCATCACGTACGTTGTCTCTCCCTGTGTGTACATATGATTTGAATCTTCGCCCGATTAGAATATTATTGTTTAGAACTTTTAGAAGACACTAAAACTACTGACTGAACAACAACAACACGGTAAATTCTATCCCAAATTAAAAACTAAACTCCTTTGTCAATTCCATCTTCTATAGATTCATTAACATAATAATGGCCACAAAGGAAAAAAAGAAATCACCAAAGGATCACAAAATTTCACATGAGACCTCAAAGATGAATCCAAAAGAAAAACTGAAGACGGAAACCGTAAATGAGAAGAAAGACCAAATGATTAGAGATGTCAAAGAGGCCATACAAAGTGCTAAGGAAGCTTTAAAGGAGTATCGCCAAGGCGGATCGCCCGAACAGGAAAAGGAAGTCAAAGGAACCACCGCCGACGATCGCTTGCAGGAGTCTGACGACAAAAGTGGTAATAAAGATTTGCAAAATTCCAGCGACGTCGATCATTCAAGTAACGAAATTGAATCCGCGCTGTCCATCCTGAACGATATGCGTGTGGAGGATTCGCTGATGACGGAGCCAGGAAAAACTGCGGATCCTGACCAAGGCGATATCGTAGACCCTTTGAATCTTGAAGAAGAACGTCCAACCATGTCCGAAATATTCTCTGGCGCAGGATCTTACTTGTTCAATCGTTCCGAAGATGTTGATGAATATTTGAAAAATTTGGGTAGATCTGACGCTGATATTTTTTCAAACATAAATAGTATTATCTTCCTATAAAGTATAAGAATCAGATATTTGGAAAAGCGAAAATCTCTTTAATTTTTAAATTACACGTATTAAATTAAAATTATAATATAACAATGAAATTATTATTAAATATTATTAATTATGACAATCTACAGGAGTAGGACTAGTTTTCCGAAAAGTTCAGTCAGCAGCAAGTCCAGCCATGACAATTTTCCCATGCAAGCATAACGAATGGGGAATCAAAATGGACTCCATCTTTCGAACTCGAGAGATTAAATTTCGTCTGGAGGAAGAATTCACAGATGAAACTTATGATGGGAGGCCATGCCGAGTATTTTTTTTAGAAAGTTTTATCATATTTACTATAACAAAGTTTGGAACACTCATTTAACAGTTGTTTATATGTTTTTCGCAGAGCGTAGCGACATTAGAACCTCCCAACCTTCTTTACATCCATCAACGTTGCCCAACGGGGCCCGACGTTAAAGTTATGTACGAAACTTTAGAAGACAATTCAGTTCAGATGACGCTGCTGTCTGGGTTGAACAAGGCTGTGCTATATTTCGCGCCTAATACTGATATTTAATAATTTTATAGTTCGCAAATTAACTTTTACCTTGAAATTTAACCATCATATTAGAGTTTACAACTTTAAAACCGTATTTCCTTGTATGTAGGTTACATAAAATTTACATATACTGATTGTGAGTAACAATAAAGAATGTTCATTTAATAGTTATTTTCTTGTATACGACAGCATGCTCTCGTGATACAATAATTTCCGTGCATAAATTATTTTGTACTTAATCATTCCACATTCAATATAATATTCCATTCCTCAATAATTCCGCATATTCCACAAAATCCTGTTATTACTCAAAATATGAAATCAATTTTATATTTCAAAGGAGTTCACACCCACAATTCTGCTCGGTTAGAAAGAGGGTTTCCAGAGATTTTCGTAGCTTAAACATGAATAAACCAACTATTAATTCGCTACAATGCGGATTACTATCAAGCATAACCGGGAATTAAACAAGATAATACATAGATAATGTAATTAAAATTTAAGGAAAAATAGAAAAAGGACAAATGCTTTCTTCAAACGTGCCACCACAAAAATTTGGAGTATAAAAGATATTGGACGGTATTGTAGCCTTGTCAGTATAAGTTAACAGAGCTCCTTTTTAAATTAAATGTCAAATTATTCACAAATCACAAAGGACTTATATTATTAAACACAATTCTATTTCGACCAACAACTATTTTTCCTCATAAATTTAGAAAATGGCTAGTAAAACGGAGGTAAGCAATAAAGCAAAGTATTGTCCAACGTACAATATACAAAGATCGCTGCGAACATTCTCTAAAAGATGGTTGAGCTCTGCTTGAATATCACCATGGGGCATTATAGATATTTTTGGACAATGTATAAAAAGTAATTAATTATTATAAGTTTAATAATTTACCCTTATATATGATTTTGCATATGTGTGGTTTTTAGCCACGAACTGTATTTCCAGCCCAAGGATTTTCGGCCCTCCGGGATGCCAAAGATTTACGGAAGGCCATGAAAGGGCTTGGAACAAGTAAAATCAACGTTTCTTATAGAAAACTAACTGCAGTTTTACATTTTGAATATGCAATAATTTATTTCCGTAAAATAAAAAATTAAATTACAACTTTAGTATTCATACTTTGGCTATAAAACTCGGAATTTGCTAATTATTTTAATAATTAATTTTTAGATAATTAATTTTTTGAACCATTTGTTGTCATGAAAATATTTGTTACCATTATTTTTTAACCTCGTAGATGAACAAGTCGTCATTGACACTCTGACAAGACGTTCTAATGACCAGAGACAAGAAATCATATCCGCTTTCAAGAAGGAATTTGGAAGGGTAATATGCAATTGAATAATAACTAATTGAAATAAGTAATAACTTCAATTAGTATAATAGTTATGCTTTGAATTATATATTGAATTATTCAAATAAATATACAATTGCATCGTGCAGGACCTTATAAGCGACTTGAAAAGTGAGTTATCAGGAAATTTCGAGAGAGTAATTCTTAGTTTAATGGAAACTCTCCCGGGTTACCTCGCATCCGAATTGCACATTGCCATGAAGGGTGCCGGCACTGATGAGGACACGCTCGCGGAGGTGGGTGTATAATTTTATTTAATCTTATATGCATATAGTTCATATAGTTAAAAATTAATATCATTACATTATTAAAAAGTTTAATAATCTTTCTGCGACTATTATAGATTATCGTGTCCCAACCAAACCGCATGCTCAAGGAAATCAAGAAGGCTTACCAAATAAAGTATGGCAAGACTTTGGAAGAGCACATCGGTAGTGAAGTTTCTGGTCACTACAAGCGCTTGCTCTTTTCAATACTGACTGTAGGAAAATGCAAAGAATTAAATATTATCCTAATTGAATTTCCTAGAATTTAGTTATTTACTGTAGATATTTCCAATACATTTAATGGCTTTGGCTAATATAATAAAATAAACACAAATATGGCTTTAATAGTGTAGTAGAAATGAAAAGGACTATGATCAAGGGATGGCTTCAGAAATGGCAAAAAGATTGTATTCTGCCGGAGAGAAAAGGCTAGGAACGGACGAGGAAACTTTTATTAGCATCCTTGCTAATGAGTCACCAAAACAAATTCGACTTATTTCCGAGGAATACGGCAAACTTTCTAAAAAGACTTTGGCAAATGCTATTAACAGTGAATTTTCTGGCGACATTAAGAACGCTCTCTTAGCCATCCGTAAGATTTTTTAATGAATTATTATAGTTTATTCCTTTGAATTTTTATTATATTATATAGCATCTCTAAAATTATCAAACATTTGAATTTGCAGTGAAATGTGCCGAAAGCCGTGCCCGCTTCTGGGCCGAACATGTAAATGAATCCATGAAAGGCTTGGGGACGAAGGACTCAAAACTGATTCGTATCCTTGTCTCCCGGTGTGAGATTGATCTTGAGACAATTAAACACGAGTACAAGAGTTTGTACAACAAGGCTTTGTACTCAGATGTCAAGTCGGAGACGTCAGGAGATTATGGAAAAACTCTGCTCGCTCTGATTGGAGATGCTTGAATCTATTGTTTTCTTCCGTTTTGTGCATTTTATTTATTATGATGATTGATTTAGAACATTTGATTTATTTTAATGATTGATTTACTAGAACATTTGATGTAGAATAATGTACAAAGGTGAACTAACATGCCTAATAAATTACTGTTTATCGTTCTAAATTACTTAACGTAAAGCAATAAATAAAATTCTTTGCCACATACATTTTTTGATAAACTTTCTCATTCACATTAGAAAACCCAAATGCTGATTTTTGCCTTTTTTTCTATTGTTAGTTTCATACACTCGATTTTAATAAGTAAAATTAATATTACTCTGCACATGCATATGTATGTATATTGTATAAGTAGGCTTTTTTGATAAATAAACATCTTCAGAAGCAAAAAAGTCGTGGTGTTGTGATCTCCGGGTTGTATAAATCTCGATATTTTCCAAGAGTAGAGCAGCAAATTGACGTTTATGGCAACTTATGAACTAATCTTGTTCTCATAAAATGCAACATTGTAACAATAGAGAATAGAATAGAGTAGAATTTATTAGGTCGATTCAAATGGCCTCAGCCTTTACAACCAACATTGCAACAATAACTTATGTCGTGTATTATTGTATTAAATTATTTAATTCTGAAATATGAAGCCAAACATATACATACACACTCTGCTTTACGGAATAATGATTATAGCTTACTACACTGCATAGTTAAGTTTAAATGTGTAATATTTTATGCATAATAATAAGTTGCAATGTTCAAAATAATGTAATTAACTATAATTACATGTACTTATAGATAAGTTACAGAAGGGGAGTTTGTATCATTGTTATGTCTTGAACAGAGGTAAACAAAGTAATCCCGTCGAAATATTAAGTGATTCTTATAAACAAATGTGATACTCGTAATTTAAGAAACCAATATACTTACGTTACATATATTTTCCTAATCTTTTACCACTATTTGCGATTATT
This sequence comes from Lipothrix lubbocki, assembly GCA_034696945.1. Classification (NCBI taxonomy): domain Eukaryota; kingdom Metazoa; phylum Arthropoda; class Collembola; order Symphypleona; family Sminthuridae; genus Lipothrix; species Lipothrix lubbocki. The sequence goes on from JAQGAK010000233.1 coordinate 67,913, forward strand.
ATTGCTAAACGATTCAGAAATGGACAATGTTCTTAATGACCCCATTTCCACATTTTCCACAAAGCCTTTCTCTTCCCCGCAACGCGGATTATCAATCCATCCGTCCAATTCCAATGCACACATGTACTTTAGTGGGAATTGAATGGGTTAATCCAGAATCCAGTTGTCGTAATTTACTTAATAACAATCAAATTTACGAAGAATCGCGAAGGAAAAAGTTTTGTCTTCCGACGCGTCACGCGTCACTACAAAAAAAGACATAAAAGATTTTGGATTATACTTTAACCATGTCAGTATAAGTTAAAAAAGTCCTGTGTAAATTAATTGCCAATACTATTAATACCAAACAAAGCATATTTATTTTTATTCAGACCAAGAACTGTTTTTCCTTTTCAATTTCGGAAATGTCTGTTAAAAAGGAGGTAAGCAATATACAATACAGAAAACAATTGCCCAAAATACAGATACAAAGATCGCTGCGAACTTTCTCAAATTATGTTGAGCTCTGTCGTTGAATATCGCTGTGGGACATTGTAGATTTTTTGGACAATATATAAAAAGTAATTATTGTTTATTCGGAAAACGTATAAGAAATAGTTAATATAATATTAATTGAATTTAATAACTTATTCGTATCTCGCTTTACGTACCAATATATGCGGTATAGCAACCAACTGTAGTTCCTTCCCCGAGATTTTCACCCTTCCAGGATGCCCAAGATTTGCGAAAAGCCATGAAAGGGTTTGGCACAGGTGAAGTTCATGTTTCTTATTTCTTTTAAATGGAAATAATAATTATTTCCATAAAATTATTACAACTTTAGTATTCATACTTTGGCTATAAAACTTGGAATTTGCTAATTATTTTAATAATTAATATTTTATTTAATAATTAATTTTGTGTGAATAATTATTCCATGCAAGTATTTATTACCACATAATATTTTAACCCCGCAGATAACCAGGCCATCATTGACATTCTGACAAAACGTTCTAATGCTCAAAGACAAGAAATCATGTTCACTTTTAAGAAGGAATTCGGAAGGGTAAAATATGTGGTTGAAAATATCCTGAAACAATTAATTATTTTAATTAACACAATTTTAATAAATCCACAATCATATCCTGCAGGATCTTATAAGCGACTTGAAAAGTGAGTTATCAGGAAATTTCGAGAGACTAATTCTTGGTTTAATGGAAACACCCGTGAATTACCTTGCATCCGAATTGCGCTATGCTATGGAAGGTCTTGGTACTAATGAGGATGCGCTCACGGAGGTATAATTTCATTTAATCCTATTGTAATTATAATATTATGTATATTTAATAAATTATTAATTCTCCAAAGTAACATTGAACTACAGCTGCCTTTTAAATTTTGCAAATTGATTTAGAACTAATTCAATAATCTTTCGACGACTATACTAGATTATCGTTACCCAACCAAACCACAGACTCATGGAAATCAGTAATGCTTACAAAGCAAAGTACGGCGTGACTTTGGAAGCGGATGTCAGTAGCGAAGTTTCTGGTTACTACAAGCGCTTGCTCATTGCCTTGCTGACTGTATGAAAATACAAATAATTAAATATGATTTCTATAAATATCGATAACTTCCTATAGAATTGAGCCCTTTGTTAATTACAGTGGAAACTCTTTATAACGGCACCGGCAGAAAAAATTGAGTGTTATAAAGAAGTGCTTTTAGAACAGTCAAAATTTAATGTAAAGTTACTTCTTGCAACTGCTGCCGTTATAGCGAGTCTACCCTTTTAAAGAAGACCGTTATAGCGAGTGTTGTTATTATGCGTTGTGGTTATTTAATGGCTTTGGCTAATAATATCTGACAAAAAATATGGATTCAATAGTGCAGTCGAGATGAAAATGGCATTCATCTAGACAAAGTTTCAAACATGGCACAAAGATTGTATGAAGCCGGAGAGAAAAGACGAGGAACGGATGAGGATACGTTCATTAGTATACTTGCTAACGTGTCACCCCAACAAATTCGGCTTGTTTCCGAGGAATACGCTAAAGTTTATAAGAGGACTTTGGCAGAAGCTATCACTAGTGAATTTTCTGGCGACACTAGAAAAACTCTTTTAGCCATCCGTAAGATTTTTTAACTAATAATTATTATTCATTTATCACTTTGTACTTTTTATTTATATCTCATTTATATCTCAAAAGTAACAAACACATTGATTTGTACATAGTGAAGTGTGCCGAAAGCCCTGTCCGCTTCTGGGCTGAGCAATTAGAAGAATCCATGAAAGGTTTGGGGACGAATGACTCAAAGCTGATTCGTATAATTGTTTCCAGAAGTGAGATTGACCTTGGGACAATTAAACATGTGTATATGTCTATGTACCGTAGGACTTTGTTCTCCGCTGTCAATTCGGAGACTTCAGGATATTACAGGAAAGCTCTGCTCGCTCTTATCAATAATGAATGATTTTATGTTTTCTTTTTCTTACATTTTGTGTATTTGCTTGAATTATAAATTTAATCGAAGAATAATGTACAAAAGTGAATTCATGTATCACATTGTACGCATGTATCTACATATATGTTCCTTTCGATACACTTTCAAATTTTCTTACATTTGGGGCAAATGCAATAATAATTCTTCCCCATTTTAGACTATGGGTGGCCGCGCCCCTAAACGAAAGGCAAAAACGCCATGTTTTTATAATTTTTGATGTACTTATTAGCCGAAAATGATTGTTTATTATTAAATAAATTATTTAATATTTAAATTATTACTAAAATCATGCGAACAATATGACTTCTGATGCTAAAAGTCACCTTCTTTAATTATTCAAGTTCAAAGCTACCAATTGGCTGGGGAGGTATTCAGAAAGTCAATTTTTAAAGGGACAATGAACGAAATACAATTTAATGTTGAGTTTATAAATAATACTAATTTGTAAAAACGTTTTTTAGTGGTTAAAAAATCACCAGAAATTAAAATATTAGTCATTATCATATTTTAGTGTTCGAAAGGGCAATGAATTCATAATGTAATTTAAGTTAATTTAGAATTTAAAATCCAAATTGCAATGGCATAATATTATTACGTACCTATGTACAATTATTGCTCTTTGCAAGTGTGCAAATGCTGAAGTAATTTGCAAAGGTGATTAACATGATGTATTTAGGTGTGCATTTAATACAATAATGCAATATGTATTGCAATGGATAGTTGTACAATACATGTATCTTCAAGTTTAGTACTTACATTGTGAACTTGCACTTATATTTTTTAGGGGGCAGGTGCATCCGTCGAATATAAAATATAATTTAGTCGTAGATTTTTGTTTTCATTTCCTTCCCACCTCCGAACTGCTTCCTATTATTTAATGCTGTGTTCATACGCTCTTGGTAAATTAATATTCAATGTCAAATGTTCTGACGATGGGCTTAAATTAAATTTAGATAATACAACTTGCATGCACGATTCACATAAATCCGAACGGCCGTGGTCAATTAAATACTCAATATACTTTATATTTATAAATACAATAATCCCATGACCATCACACGTAATATCGAAAAATTACCAAACATTATTATTCATTGCCTAATCAACCAAGTAATTGGTATAGTTCCGGGAAATAAACGCAAGGTACTTAATCAAGCTGTCTTATATAATTTCATGATGATATTCATAAATCATAAGTGTACAGTACACTATATACTTTACCCTCGTGCATTTACATTCTCCTGACACTATCAGTATTTTTTGATCATTTTGACTACTTTTTGTTTATAGTTTTTATTTTTGTTGTTTTCTGTCGGCGTCCCTCAAACACTCTAATGAACTAAAAATGAAGTATTAAAGCACCAGGATGTAAGTTTTTATGTCACAAAAAAGTTCAGCAGTACGCACTAAAATAAAAAGTATACCTTCATAAGTGCAAACTGACCTAAAATATGCACATGGAGATAAAAAAATGTTTCGTAATCCTGACATAAATTATATGTATGTATATGCTGAACACCTCATATACTTTTATTGGTATTTACGCTGGTATTATTATTATTTTTATAATAATCCACGCTCTGCAGAGCAGAGGACGATTTTGTAATTAAAATGTACACAATACCTACTTATATATAGGGAAAAAGAAGTTTTACTACTTTAGTGTATTTTGTGCTTACATTGTATATATGATAATGCCTATATTTTATATTTCATGCTCCATACTTTATATTTTTATGTCTTGTTCCTATAAGCCGTCAAACATAAATAAAAACAATACCTAATAATGTTGTTACACATTACACACTCGTGAAATCATATTTGTGCATACGAATATACATATAAGGAAGATCTACCTTTTTCACTTGCTATTGACATTGAGAGTGCATCAAGTATGTACATATATGCATACATGTGAACACCTTTTTTTACTTTCCTTGATTAAATGGTTTAGAGTAAAGACTTTATTATTGCATGTAATGAGAAACAGCCTGTTTTGCACATTTGTATAATGAGTCTTCCATGCCATGTATAGGCCGTGTTTGTGTGTGAGTGTCAATATCACTGCCCTTGTTTAACATGTACTGTTACGGTCATCTCAACAACCAAGGCATCTTTCTATTCTTGTTTAGTCCATAATGAACATCCTCCGTAGCACGACGGATCTGACCGAAATTGGAAAAAGTGAGAGTTGGTTGCTCACTTCACTTTACGCATTTATTCCCTCCTGTGTGCATATATAAACTAATATAATTTATTAAGGTAGTTTACTCCTTGATTTGCAAGGAATTTCCAATACTTTTACACCACCCGATGATTCATTTGAGGACTTATTACAAACACATATATGCCCTTGTGAGATGTTATATTTTCTTTTTTAATATAATCTCCTTGAATTTGTGATACTTTCAGTAGTTGGGGAAATTACAGGCTCAAGTGAAGATTGCATAGTGTTCGCAGAATAAATCTGTATAGTTTTTATTATTAATAATTGTGGGAATTTGTGATACTTGAAACTTAATATTGTTATTATCTTCCGAGGTATATTGTGTATCTTGAGAGATTGTTGAAACTATTTCAGACTTTCGAATACTTATTCATTCTGTAGCTGTGAAGCTACTAAATGCGTCGCTAGCATGGAAATAACATGGTTAACCTTGTTGTCTACTGTTCTCGGGATAATTCTCACCTTGCCCCAAAGCTCTTTGAACCAACAGAACTCCGGATTCGGACGAAGATCATCTCGCATTCGGTTTGACGACGATGTTGTAGTAGCCGCTGGATCTTCTAGCAACGGTTTTACATTTAAGGAATATGCCGGAAGTCCTCATAACAATAAGCGCAGACAAGCTGGGAGACGAGTGGTGTTCCCAGGGAATTCCAGTAGTAATAATATTGTCGGAGGAAGTAGTGGATCCGGGATAACTTTTGATGATAACAAGATGTCTATTCCTAGTTCCCCAAATATCCCCATAAATTCAAATATTCCGGAAAGTCCTCCATCACTAAGTTCGAGGGACTGCAGGACACATAGTGGGGAGGAGGGGATTTGTCAACACTTTAGCGAGTGTGCTCTATTTATTCCCGAGATTTTGAGTGGAAAGTCAAGGGATATTGTAAAATGTACCGTGGAAGATGGGGTAGAAGGGATGTGCTGCAAGATTTTGAGGACTGTTACAGGTGAGAATATAAGCACACTTTTTTGTAAGTCTGTTGTATAATTTCTAAATAAATTTAAAAAATCAACAAATCTAAAATTAATTAAATTTAAAAAATAATAATTAAAATAAATCATTATAATGCAACTCAGTTAAAAAGATAATTTCTGACGGAATTTATTCAGCAACCAAGACCTCAGACCTCTCAGCTCGTTTCGGCTCAGAAACGTTTCCAACGCCCAGCATAGACACAAATTCACTTGAAAATTCCATAGGGGGCGCTCAATTATACTACGACAACTACAAAACGATAGAGCGTCGCCTATTGCAGCGCAATCTGTCCGTGAAACGCGGCACATCCTCCTACGGTCAACTCCTCTTTTTCCGAACATCGAAGAAAGCCATACAACTATCCCAATTAGGCTTGAATCTGGTGGAGTCGACGAACCAACTTAAAAATAGTGTGGGCCTGCGAATAGGTCAGACTGATCAAGAAGCTGGTCTGAGCTTCAGGAACGTAAATGTATTCAGCAGTTCTATTGGTGACCAATGTCCTCGACCTCCAAAATGTGGCCCGGCAACCCGGGACTACCGAACGGTAGATGGCTCTTGTAACAATGTCCTAAATTCGAGATTCGGTGCTTCATTTCAACCGTTGATTAGATTAATTCGACCACATTATTCCGATGGTAGAAGAACAAAATGATTTTATGAAAATTATTTATGAACCATTTAAAGCTTGTAATATTAGCCAGTTAATATGGTTTATTGATATTAATCCTTATTAGGAGTGTGGTTACCAAGGAAAGCAAGGGACCGAGCAGATCTTCCTAGTGCCCGACTGCTCAGCTCAACCTTCAATCAGGATGTGGATTCTCCAAATAGACACTATTCCCTATGGGTAATGCAATTCGGTCAATTCCTGGACCACGATCTATCCCATGTCCCCGTGTTCCGATACTCAAACGGCTCCGGGATAGAATGCTGCACACCTGAAGGAGATTTCCTCCCCGTAATGCTCACTCATCCCCAATGTCTCCCTATCGAAATCCCGTCCAATGATGGTTTCTACCGTCCATTTCGACAGCGATGCATGAATTTTGTCCGATCCATGGTGGGTCCAAGACCGGATTGTAGCTTGGGTTACGCCGATCAGCTCAATCAAATTACTTCGTACTTAGACAGTTCTAACGTGTATGGGTCCAGCCCTGATGATCACCGGGATTTGCGAGAATTTCGAGATGGTAAACTTAAATCGGATCGATTTCTACCAGGGAATTATGGACCCAAGGGAATGTTGCCCTTCCAAAATAAAGCTGGAGATGAGTGCACAGAGCCGGACAAGGGAAGGTTTTGTTTTAGTGCGGGGGATCTTCGTGTCAATGAGATGATAGGGTTGACGGTCACACACTTGATTTGGTTTAGAGAGCATAATAGGATTGCTAGTGTTTTGAAGGAAATTAATCCCTTTTGGGACGATGAGCGACTATTTATTGAAGCAAGGAAGATTCTTAATGCGGAATACCAACATATCATTTATAACGAGTGGCTGCCCATCATCGTGGGGACAAAATACATGGAAGTCTACGGGATCTCACCTCAGTATCAGGGATACTACCAGAATTATGATCCTAGAATTGATGCTACTGTTTCTAATGCTTTTGCTGCTGCCGCTTTTAGGATGGGACATACTCTCATTCAAGGATTGATTCCGTAAGTTCACAGTATGTAATTTATTATAATTAAATAATTTTAAAAATAATATTCCATATTCGATTTTCTCAATAGGCTCCTGAACAAAGCCCTGCAGGTAGAGGACGAAATAGTAATACACGAGCACTTCAACCGCCCATTCCGAATTCGGGAGCAGCGGATGGTTGACAATTTAATTCGGGCATTGACAAACGCAAATATCCAGAGTTTCGACCGTTTCATCACATCTGAAGTGACGAATCGACTTTTCCAGGAAGATAACAAACCCTTTGGTATGGATCTGATAGCTCTGAACATTCAGCGTGCAAGAGATCATGGTGTTCCAGGTTACAATGAGTATCGGCAACTTTGTAAGCTGAATCGAGCTAGGACTTTTGAGGACCTTTATGACTGGATTTCTCCAGAAGTACGAACACGAGCTTGCTATAATTTTCCTAGGAACTAAATATTCGGGAATGGGTAAAGAGCATTATGTTACACTACATCCTATTAACTACATTTTTCAGATCGTAAATAAACTACGAAGATACTACCAACATGTGGACGACGTGGATCTCTTTGTTGGAGGAATTCTGGAGACGCCTATACCTGGGGCATTATTGGGTCCCACGTTTACTTGCATAGTTGGAGATCAATTCGCCAGAGCTCGGAGAGGCGATAGATTTGCCTATGACAACGGGCCATCGACTTCCTCATTTACCCCAGGTATTAATTCAGTAACTCATTACGTTTTATTAGTATTTAAAAAAATTATTTTAATAATAAATTACTATTTTAAATTTATTTAGCTCAACTACAGCAGATCAGGAGGGCTAGTTTTGCCAGGATTTTGTGTGACAATGGTGATGACCTGAAGACGATGCAGCCCTTTGCCTTTATTGCCCCACTACAAGCCTTGTAAGCTTTTACAGATATTTAAACTTGAATTTAATAAACAGTATATTTGATATTATTTAATTCGTAACATAAGTTTATTTGCAACTAACTTATTCGCCGACTTTTTTTGTTTCAGTAACCCTATTTTGGATTGCAATAGTAGATCCATTCCACGTCTGGATTTATCCTTCTGGCGATCTTCTTAAATAAAAAACGAAGTCCTTGCAATTTAGTATTGCAAAGTAATTATAAGTATAAAAATGTTTTAAGCACTTTCGGATAGCCTTCATACTATTTTAGTTTGTGTGTAAATGTAAAGATTGTTAAAGGTATATTAATACATATACAACATAGGTAAGAACATGTTATAACATAGAACGCAAACACTCGAATCGAAAAATTAGATGGTAAACAAACTGCGTATCTGCAGTGTAGTACTAGCTCAAACGTTTATTGTTATTATTTGTTAAATTTTGTTACAACTTCGTCGAAATGACAGAGAACAGAACTGACTATATTAATAATCATTGTTATTTAATCCTTTTACCTTTTACATATTCAGCACTGGAAAAAATTACCAGAAATTGACCAATACCAGTCTGGTATATACGGATGAATGCTTTTCCAGTTGTATGATGGACACCAACACCACACAACCAAATAATCCGAACATGATGGAAAAATTGTTAATAGAAAATCTGAACATATTATAAAGATTTCATCGCCGAGGACACCCTACTGAACTATTATTTATTTCATCTTAAGATTTTAGTCGTAGTAAGTTGATTATCATAAAATAATGAAATTACTTTACAACGTTAATAAAGAAATTATTATTATTAGGAATGGAATCAATGATCAAAAGGCAACGCGTAAAATATTTAATGAAAAGACTTACTATTTTCAAACCGCATGTTTTTTTAGTTATATTAGCGTGATTATTTGTTGCTGATAATTATGCTTAAACGTTGCTTGTATTTAGCTTAAATTCATATTATTATAAAACGAGCAATCATAAAATATGGAGGGCGACTACGGAATTAAATCACTAGAAAAGGAAAATGAGAGCCTCAAACAAACTGTTTATAGACTCAGCGTGGACCTCAACACACAAAAACAGACTTATGAGGAAGAAATTAATTACTTCAAAACTCTGATTGAAAAGCATTTAAAAAATTTAACCACCATAGAAAAAACAAAGCAAGACTTGCAGTCCAGGATTAAGTATTTAAATGGTCAGGTAATTTAAAAATGTGGTAACAATAGCAAGAAAGAGCATCTGTCTAGAATACTTTGTATTTAAGTATACAGTATATTTCAATTCAATGCATAACAATTAACAAATCAATAAAAATAACCCATAGCCATGTATTTACAAAAAATACAATCTTTTATTGTACAACCGTATATAGCTAGTAGATTGTCACGAAGAGATTGAGCGAAAGGACCAAGAAATCCTGAAACTGAAAGGGATAATCGACCAGCAAAAGGCTTACATTTCTCATACAGAAACACTTCGTAATCAGGAGCAGCAAGAGCAGGAACATAATAAGGAACAGATAGATAAAGAAGTTCAAGAGGTATAAGTTTGAAATTGATAAGTACTTTTAGAAAATTATTATTATTATTATTATTTATATTAATATATAATTAAATATATATAAAACTTATATTATTAATACTTGCAAGTGCGCTTTCATAGGTACAAAAGGCGAACGAAAACTTACAAACCACTGTAGCTAATCTTGTATCACTGACGGAACAATTAAGCACGCAAATAACTGCTCAAGACACTCAAATTAAAGAAAATATGACGGTAATTGATAAGCTGAAGCAAGTTGTTGAGGCACAGGTACAACAACAATTAAACCATCTGAGTGTCCAAGATGAGACAAAAAAAGAACAATGTAGTACTAATAAGGAAAATGAAAAATATTTATCCCGAAGTAATATATATATACATATATTACGATACATATGTAATCTGAATAATTATCTACTAAATATTGCTTTTGTTCAATTATCACAACAGTTCATCCAACCGTTTGAAGTCGTTCTTAATAATTTTCTATTTTTTGTTTTAAGTGAAGGACAATTTGTCGAAACTGACGACCAAAGTGGATTCTTTGACGGAGGAGCAAGTAAAACTGAATGAAAATGTACATGCTCTAACGGAAAAGCAACTTGTACAGAGCAATGAAATTGAAACAGTCCGTAACGCCCAAAACGATTTTCTAAAAATATGGCTTTCTTGATTAGACAAATAAACTTGATAATAAAATTTTGGGTATATTTTTTAAACATAGTGGTATATTATATGTATTTATAATATTCATATCATGTAAGTACAACTTGAAATACGAAACACGAAACTAATTGTGTACGTGAACATCTAATGTCTAAGTAAATAAATGCATTTTGGAGAAATACAATAATAAGCATAACATAAAAGCAACTTATGCTAAGCAGAAATAAAATTTGTCGGTTGCTGAAGAAAATTCCAGTCCTAAATCTTCGTTTAATACATCAATGATTCTTGTCCCTGTAGGTGTAATATAATGAAATCAATGAAATTATGGTTCAGCATTGGTGTTCTAATAGCATATAAGAGAGCGCAAGTTAACATTAAAAAGAACTGTAAAAGTGCAATATCATTCTCACAAAATAAAATGGGCGATCCGACGCAACAATTCCGGCATTTCAGCTCGATACATTTCAGCGGCAGCGAAAACATCCATTGCGAATTCCAGAGTGAAGTCCTTGTCATTCACTGACTCCAAATTCGTTAAAACCTTTGCAATTAAATCTGACATTTGACATCGATGAGCAAAATGAAGAAGGTCCAAGTTGACCGGTATGTCCCCTTTCCATGAATCGATGTTGGAACTCAATAGCCAACTCTTCAAGGCAGCTTGGCTATCCAATGATAGTTTGCAAATTAATTTCTGATTACCCTCCATACAATTTTCAACTTGTGCTTTCACAGGAGTTGGAAGTTCATCGTCTTCTTCAGGCGTTTGAATGGCTAGTGAATAGAAAAGTGATTGTACGTAATAGGTAAACCCTTGAACTGAAATTAAAAAAACTGAATTCACATTTACGTCTCAATAGTTTCGGAGTAACTTTAATATCAGAAGGCACTGAATCGTTTGTTGGTTTCAGTATATCATGATTTTCAGAAGGCATTGATTGGTTTGCTGGTTGCAAATTGTTTGTAATCTCATTGACTGGATTATCAGCGGCAACAATAAATTGCTCTTCGTCTTTACCCTCCACTAACGGAATAAATTCTACTTCCATACGAAGTGTGGACAAGCAATAGTCATCTTTGTCATCAGCAACAACTAAGCATGACTCAAGTAGCTGTTTTTCGTCATCAGAAGTAATAAATGTTTCAGCGTCGGAGTAAGTCGGTTCCTCGCAATTAATGTGCTCCATTGCAGTAGCAGTAGAAGGATACTCACAAGAGCCATTGTCTGCATCTACATCAGTGATTCCTGGGAATGAAAAAAAATCATTAATTAATTAAATAATTTAAAAAATGGTTAATCAATGTCCTTCCGCTAATTACATATAAATTCGATATTGTTGTAATGTTCACCTAAACTTACTTTGTGTAAAACACACTTCGCCAGAGTTTTTGATAAATCGGAGAATAAGTTCAAACTTCCCATAGAAAGGTGGGTCAATTTCGTCACGTAAAGGAAAGCAAACAAATACAGCCACAGGTTCCGGAAAGGCTAAACCGACTCGACTGCAGATTTACACAAATTAGTAGGTTGGCGTAGATGTTACGGTTTCATCCTCAATTTTAACAATAAAGTCAAAGCAAAAAACTTCAAACTTACACACTAATCTCTTCGTTGCGATGTACGAACTTTACAGCTCCTTGAAGGCACAACAATGGATAGCTTCCCCTTCGATACTTCTGACTTGTCAACACACACAAGTTTTCTCTATTGGAATCGGTCTCGATATTAATGCCTGCCTCGACTGCTTGATGCTGGTCATATAGTTCCTGTACAACAACAAACCTACTTCTCAACTCCTTCACAAATTCCTCAATCGCTCTAGTATTCGATATGACCCTATCAGTCTTCCTTTGGATGTCTCCAAACTTCGGTCCATCTATTAATTTTAAAAATACATTGAATTTTGTTTATTTAACAATAAAGAAATTTAACCACCAAACACCATCATATCATCTAAAGCTGAAGTTGGAAGAATGCCCTTGTCGTACTTACATTTCTTTGCCAGGTCATTCTCACTAGCATACAGTAATCTTCCAAGCACCTCATTGGTCATATTATGCTTAGTTAACATGGTCAAATCTAAACAACGACAGTTCTTCTTTTACTGGAATTTAGGTAATATTGAATATGCAGTAAATCGATGCTTCGAGTTTTTACCTCCGACAGAAATCGAACTAAAATCTTTTCAAAACCAATTATTACAAATCAATCCTGTCGGACGTAAAAGTATAAATAAAAATAAACAAAAGAGTAAAAATCAATAAAAATAAACTAAATAGGAAAGCAAGTTAAAAATAGCAAAAATTATAACAACACAATAATAATAAAGATCCCAGTTTTTCCAAACTCCCAACCTGAAAATTCGCAAAAGTGTGGCACCGGGTGAATGTTGAAATTGTTGAAGGTCAAAGGGAGTGTCAGGGTCGGTATCCTTCGTATTAAAATGTCACTCTATTGACTATTAACATTTGATGATCGAACGATTGGAGGCGTTCTTCGTTGGAGGTTGGACCGGGATACCTGGCTGGAATGGAAATACTTTAAAGTTTAAATTATCCACTTTCCCGCGTATCCACTGAAAATTTTAAAGACGTTCAAAATTTGCATTGTGCTATTGTGCATGCGCAGAGAGCGGAACCGAGCCGAGTCAGGCTGTAGCCAACTTCACGGTCCACGCAAAAATAAATGTGAACAAAACTAATTTAACACACTACATATAACAGTATCTACATATAGCTAATTAGCTAACACGGTATTTATTTCACAAAACTAATTCGATGGACTACAACTACTACAACATGTTTCTGCAAAATAGTTTAATATTCTGGCTTTAACTTTATTATAGCATAACAACCAACCTTAAGCAATCACATATGTATACACGGGTGTCATGTAATTACAAAAATTCAAGTGAGTAGCACGCAAAATCACACTCGAGGCTCATGTACTTGTCTGAGAATGGAACTATTCAAGAAAGAATTATTTTGCTGAATAAGATAACGAGAAAATAAACAAGGTTCAGGCTCAACACTCTCCGCCGTTGCCCCGTAAAAGTCACCAAACCACAAGGACGGTACTTTGGGATCCTCTTTAATCTTGTAAACGAGCCGGATTGGATGAGCAGCCAACCAGGATTTCACGTCCTCATGAGCACCCTTGCTCCACTTCGTGTCTTGCCTGTGTGTAAAGATTTAACGTTTAAAATTCAATGCATACAGAAAAAAATATGAGCAAGGCAACTTGGAATGGAATATTCAATCTTCTGTGAAATCCCTGGTAAAATCGAAAGTACTAGAAATATTTACAAATTTTTCGAAGCTAATCCAGGAACATGATCCATCCTCTTCCTAGGAACAAGTCCAGGGATAGTAATTAAAACATGGGCCGGTGGAGGGTTGCGGATGAATTTGTTGGGTAGTGGTGACATTTCGAATCCGCAGTATTCTCTGTTTATTTAATAAATTCAAAATTGTTTATTAAAATAAGTAGTACAAAATACTCCGAATTTTCCCCTAAGTATAAATTTCAAGTTAAGATTTAAATAAGAAATTATATGTATTTTTATTTTATAAGTACTGTTTTTCAGCAAACCAAAAATCGTTACCCAATTACTCCTGCGTCAAAAAGAAAAACCTTCCAAAGAGCTTCCTGGTTCTGATTGCCCGTCAATGATGACAATATAACACCTCTCTCGAAAGTATATTCACCTTCAGCATCCATTCTCTTCACGATCACATGCTGTGGAACAATAACAAATAATAATAATAAATAAATGATCCAATTAAAATTAATGAATCAAGCGCATGCAACATAATATTTGGTATATTTAAATATTACAGCAAAAACTTACGACATTCACAGCAAACAGTTCCTCAGTTTCAAAGTTGTAATTTCGTTGATAAAATATCTCCCCAAGAATCACATCCTCCATCCCTGAGGTCTTCAATTTAACAATATATTTGTCCGGGTTGACGACGGTAATTTCCAACGCACGCTTAAGGTGGTTCCGCTTTGGACGAACGGAAAATTCCTGGTCCGTTCCGACTGGAATTTCGTCGTCCGAATCCGAATTGTCTTCATCCACAATATGACTGCCCAAATAATCCTCCAGTTCTTCTTCAAGCGACAAATTTGCCATTTTACAAATTTCAAATAGCAAAATTAACTAAAATGTTAGAAAAATAATTTAGAGAAAAGAACAAATACACTAAATTACGGAAACTCGCTATTGTATTCTACTTGAAATTTTAGCCTATTTCACTAGTATTATTATTTATTTATTTATAGTTTAAAAAATTTTTTTTCGTATTATTTTGTTTTTAATTTTTGACGTTTTTGATTTTTAAATTATTATTTTTTTACATTATTTTTTAAATAATTTTGTAATTTTTTAATTAGTTTTTTATACTTTATTTAGTACATATTTTATTTATTTATTATTTTATTTATTCTTTTATTTATTCTTTTATGTATTTTTTATTTATTCTTTTATGTATTTTTAATTTATTCTTTTATGTATTTTTAATTTATTCTTTTATGTATTTTTAATTTATTCTTTTGTGTATTTTTAATTTATTCTTTTATGTTTTTTTTTGTTTATTCTTTTATGTATTTTTTATTTATTCTCATATTTATTATTTATTTATAAACAAAGTTCGAATTTCCAAGAATGGTGACTTCCAATATTTTTGTTTTGCTAATTTGCTCTTTGCTCAGCTCATCAAATTATTCTGCAAATTTGTTTTTTGAAATTCGCGGTTCCTACAAGAATTCAAAATATTCACGTTGCTAAATTAAATATTTTTAGCAAAATTAATAATTATAAATGCATTTAAATTTAATTATGTCCCCCGGCAAATCCGAAAATTTAAATAATTTAGCAACGCATTGTTCCCGATAATATTGAAAAATCCGTTGTTGCTGATGCCGCTGCCGCCCTGCCGCCATCCCAAAAAATTCCGGTTCGTTAATTCGTTCCATCGTGGCCGCACTGCTTTAAAAAATCGCTTAATTTTCTGTAAAAATAACAACAACTTCGAACTTCTTTTTTTGACCAGCGTTTTGCTTTTAGTCATTGGAAATAGGCAGTTTAAGGATAATGAGTGAAAAGTTGTTGTCGTTAAAATAATATTTTTGAATTCGTTTTTAATAATACTTTGTTGTAAATAATGAGCTTTTAACAATAATAATAATTGAAGTTCAAAGTAAAGTTTAATTAAAAAACTTTGTCAAAAATTGGGTTTTAAGCTACGAGACGCCTTATTTGTTTTTGTTTTCAATGGAGTAAGGTTTTTATTTTTGTGGCACTTATATTTGTAATACGCATCTAGTTCGAATTCCAAATATGTTTGACAACATTATTTCTATTATTGCAATATTCGTGTTATTGTATTACTAAAATTGAGTTTATGATTGTCTCACGGCAATAAAATTATTTCTGATTAATAATTATAAATAAAGGCCATTAAATAATTATGTTTGATATATTTAGGGTAGACCCCAAATTCGAGATGGCAATGGGATCCAGGACGAAAGTTGTTTTGCAGTCAAGTTACGAAGCTCATGGAACGCTGTGTGACTCTCCAAGATGTAGAATCTTTCAGGGGCAGCTTGAAGTTCCGCATCCGCAAATCCCTAGGGAAAATGTTCCGGTGTAATATACAATATACTTAATTGAAAATAATATATGGAGTTGCTGGATTTATAATTTTTTTATTGTAAATTTTGAAACATGAATTTGGTTGTAGACGGATTGCACTAGTTCTGCTGCAGCCAGGGAAGGACATGCCCGATCCTTCTGTTTCGTTGACGATTTGCTTTCCAAATCAGAAAGATTATTTCGGATTTCCGCCAAATCATCGCTCATTTGGCAATTTAGCGTTTCAAATGGACTTTATGACTACGGCGTCGACACCGCTTGTGAGTAAAAGTAAGTTGTCGTGAAACAGTTGAACACTTAAATATTGGTAGATTTTCTAATAATGATATTGTATGCAATTTTTACGTATTTCCGGAGTTTTGGGTTGAAAGGGTGTTTGAATTAATATAGTAAAAATTGATGTTGCAGATTTCGTTATCAATGCAGGTGATGGAACATGCCTTAAATATTTCGCAAACAACAAAAAACACCAAACTTGCTCATCCGCAACATATATTGATGACACATTCTTTTCTGATGTAAGTTTGGAGGGTCTTCGTCAGTTTACCGAACAGTGCATCCAGTTGAAAAACATGATTGGAGGGCAGTTTTTTTATATTGAGGTTCTTGTGAGCGTCGTGCCTATACAAATAGCCGTACCAGTGGTCGTGCCGCAAAATTTGGATTCGGATATTCTTATGACTGATGATAACCAAAATCTGATCGATTTCCCGACATTAAAACAGGAAGGGATGGCAATAAGCAATTGCAGGGTTTTCCGTCCGAGATTCGTTGGCCGAGAGAATTTCGACGAATGTAATATCGCCAAAATGGAGATATCTCCACCCGAAGACAATAGTGCTTGATTGTCATTTGATTTATGTACATGTTATACCAAGTTAATTTGTTATTACTGTTTTGGCAGCAGCTAGATATCCCTCGGTTGGTTGTGTATTCATGCTTCTGCAGAGTAGGCAAGAGTGCAAGAATTTAATAGCTATTGACATTGACAGAAGACTGAAATAATATTGAGCGATCTAGCATAAAGTTTTACTAATGTCTAAACTACTTAAGGATTATTACATAAATATGAATTATGTATTTAAATGCATTTTTTCCGTATGATGTAGTGTAGAAGTAAAGAGATATAGAATTAAAAATTTGTCGCCAGTAGTCGATTCATCTATGGTACATTAGTCGATCAGTGATTGTCTTTCTCGTGTAAGAATTGATTATTTATCTTGATCTTTGTTTTCCCGCGCACCTGCAGTTCATCAAATTACGATAATGAATAATGAGGTTAAGTATGTATATAGTGTTAGTGTTAGTGTTAGTATGGAAGAAAATTAGAGGATTAACATTTCCTTCAAAGACTTACGAAAAGAACACTTATTGATGTATTCTGCGACCAGCTCCAAAAGCAGTGGATCATTGTATTTGTATGCGACAGTCCATGTTGCAATATACTGTTCATTTGTTACTTGGGCTAGCTTCGAACTGTCCATAATGTGTTGTCGACATAAAGATTTCAAGTCCGTCATTTCATGATCGCATGCTAATTCGTAAAGCACCAAATTCACATCTATATCATCTGTCCATGGTTCCGTAACTCCCAACATCCATTCCGAATAAAACTTTCTTGCCGATGCACTCAACTTCTTCATGGTGTCGTCATCCGGAACACACTCTTGCTTTGAATCTTTCACATGACATGAGAAAGTACCTAAAATAGAACCCATCCATCTTATTGCAATACTGGCTATACATTTAAAAATACAGGAATACAATATTCAATTTAATAAATAATTACACAGCAAAGTATTTAAGCAATTTTTAAGCATAATTTGTGTAAATGTATTTACTCGTAACGCTAGTGGAGGTCTTCCCACTAGTATCCTTCGAAGGTTTATTTTCATGTGGATCACATGAAAGATCGCCAATATCAACAACGTCTTTGAATATGTCCTCACCGCTGGTTACTCCTTTTTGTGCAACTGAAACATGTGCAAGGAAGAAGGTCACTCGATTCGGTCTCCTTCGCTTCTTACGCATACACAGGTCTTTGAATAAGTTTCTCTCCTCATCAGTCAAAAATGAACTGCATACGTAAGTTGGATTCAGGCAGCGGTCGTGGGATTGACCTCTGGTTGTTCCAACGCAAGTGCCATTCATGGCGTCTATAGTAATGCCTGTGAATACAGGAAATATCGTCTACTTTAACTGTTTAACAACAAATCTTGTCCATAAACACATAATTAATCAAAAATCAAGATTGCATGCGTATACATAGAAATTTTAAAAATATTTAATTAACATTATTAAAACAATACATTTTAAAAAGGCTGGGTTCCCATTAACATTCATGAACTCAACACTAACATCAAGTTCTCCGTAAAAAGAGAACTCAGCATCCGGTTGTCGTTGTGGGAAGCAGATTCTAAACATCGAGGGGCATTTCTCGGACCAAAGCATCTCCATTGAACTATATTATACATGCCAAAAATAAAAGTTAAAGAAACGGTTCCAATATTAATGTTTGATGAAACTAACGATGTCAAAAACAACCGTCTAATTTATATATATTATATATAATATTGTTTTCAAAAAGTCTATTATTCGGATCAGGTGTCGTCACTCCCTCACATTTTAATAATTTCATCACAAACTTCCAGATCAAAGCAATCTTGCATGATTAATGTGCGAGGACTAGCAACATCAGAGTAATCCCGAGTTGTAAACCGTAACAAATTAGTTCTCTTTGGGATCCGGACCTAATGCAGGAAGGACATTTTTGATTAAAATACTTTCATACCTCTTTTTATTTTTACAAAACCAACTTTCATAGAAACAATAATTATGATGTAACATAATTAAATAAGCTAACCTTTAATTTCGGCTGATCACAAATAATTATGTCAATACGTTCAGCTGTGTGTTTAGCAGGTTTTGCATCCGGTGCATCTTCCAAATCTTTATTTTTTTCCAGTGTCCGAGTCATCCGTTCTTCAATATCTTCTGCAGCTCGAGCCATTTCAGAGTTTTGCACATTTTCTAGCTCCTCCAAAGCCTGCAATAGTACAGAGCTTTCCAGTTCCTGTTTATTTCCTTGTAGAAGTTTGTCTTCACGAAAATCATGATCAATAGATACTGTGGGAGTAGCTAACGGAGGCGGAGACCCCGGAGTTTCGCCTTGGTGGATGAGATCATTTGTTTCTTCAAATGCATCATCTTTATTAATAATTATCGCATTTTCTTCGTATTTCTGAAGTTGCTCAACCCCAAAATCTTCATAACAGGATCGGAGGTACTCAAAATATCTACAGTTTGCATCCAATTTAGTCTGAATTACTTGAATTCTCTTTAGGGCCGATTCGAACAGTCTATGATCTATAAATTAAAATCATAAATTAAAATAAAACTCCTTTAGGGTCACAAGGTCACACCTTAATTGAATTTCCTTGTGAAGGCCATTTATCAATTCATAAATTACCTTTAAAAAAATTTACGTAAATAGTATTAAATTGAAAATACTCACAATCGGAGTTGACCAGCCTGTCATGCTCATCCAACCTGATGTCCACCAACTTGATAAAGGATATAACTCTTTCTGACATGGTTGTTGAAATAAAAATATAATCGTGATTAAACAACTACAGTACACATCAATTTTATATATGAATATATTCAATATTGGATGATGTAATAGCGTCAGCGTCACTAATAATAATAATCAACATGCTTAAAATAAATTTGCAGGACGTCAGTTATAGTTGATGAGCCATAAATATTTTCGGGAATGAAATTATGCGCCCTTTAGCCTTCACGTTCAGAATGGGACTGTTGAATGAGTTAGGTAAAATGAGAGATTAGTCCAATATCGAGTCTGAAAGAACGATATTAATATGAGATATGATGCTTGAAGTTATTCGGTAAAGTTGTTACGCAGGTATTCATACCTTTGCACATCACTTTTGCATGATGAAGCCTTCAAGGTATTAAACGAAATTTTAATATTCATGCTTTTTCATTCCTACCCTAATTACCTTCCTTGCAAGAGCATATGTACGGGTAGCTTATCAACTTCGAATTTAGGAACTTCATCTACAGTTTCCAGCAGGTGCAAATAATGCTGCTAAATACTTCAAATGTTTCCCCATGTGTTCCGACTATTATTATAACGTTATGTAAACCAATAATTGATCTAAGACAATTCAATAATAATATTATTATTATTTTCGTAGTACAAGAATTTATTATTAATATGATACCAAAGTTTGGTACACTACTATAACCGAACTACTAACAACTAACATACAACTATAATAGTAGTAATGGAATCGAGTGAAGATATTCTGTTTAGTTTAAGTAAAGTTGTTATACAATTATTAAAGAACAAGTTGTAGAACGTGGCGTAAAGTAAATTACAGACACATAGCTATATCTAATAATTATTAAGACTAATGGTAGAAGCAAATAAACAATATAGTTATTTCGACTAAAAATTACATGCACCTGGGACATTTGCTCAAGTCACGGCTGTGATAATATAGAGTTAAATTAAATATTACTTTTAAGTAATTATCTAGTACGTAATAATGAAGTTTCAAGTTATTCAGCACAACTTCGGAGATATGGGATAGGAAGAAACTTATGCTAGTAATATAGTGACATTAGATTAACAAATGTTTGCATGTTATATAAAGAATATAAAACAATGTTGGGATCGCCAAATACAAGATTTCATTTAGTGCTAAGTTGTATCATATTGGCCCATTCCAACAAATCAATCAGGTGATAGTCAGTCGCAATTTCTACGAAGGGCTCGATGTCAACACATCCCGAAGTGAATAATTCCGCTGGCATGGCCTTCACGTTACGTACACACTGCTGAGTCAATCGGTTGAAATGCATATCGTGAGCGAATATGATCAATTCCAAGTTGATTTCCATATCACTGTACCAGTCATGTTGTTCTTTGACGGCATGTCTCCACGTTTCCAATGCAATTTGAGCTTCTTCTGACAAGTCGGAAGTTTTGTAACAGATTTGTTCTAGATCCACTGATGCAGCAATGCTGTCGATTTCATCTTCTCCACACTGTGCTTGCAAACTTGCACCACCTTCAAGTGGTTCAGCAAAAAGCTCTAACTCCGTCCTGAAGTAAAAGCATTGCTTGCTGTTCTCTAATTCTCTTATCTGCATACAGTCTCCGTCCAATAAGTCTAACATCCGCTTTCCCCCTTCTATTTCAAAGATATCATCCACAATTCCAGTTGCATCCTCGCATGTTTCATGCTCCTTTGGACTTTCCTCGGAACGCCGACAACTTCCACTTCCAGCTTCAATTTCACACGCTAATAAAAGTAATATACGTTCTTCAGAATTTTTCAATGATTAATAACCGAGGGCATATGAATAAACCGAGTAAAATGATGGTTTATTATATGAGTTAGAACCTTTTGTAAAAACTGTTTGCTTGTGTGCATCCAAAAATGAGAACAAGAAATCAACTCGACCATAATAAGAGTCAGGGTTAGCCTCGGTTTTGTCTGGAAAGCAGACTGAAAAGTCGTACATGAAAGTTCCAAGTTCTTGAACCTTATAGCGCAGAAATGTACAGCGGCTACAAATTATAAAATCAATTATATTTTATATTATCAATTATATTTTATATTATTACTAACTCTCGTAACATCAATGCATTATTACGTAATAAATGAAGCAAACTAATAAACAGACACACATTTTAATTGGTTCGTCACTTCCAGTCTGTAACTGGTATACTGCAGTAAACATTCGAAGTTTACGAGTATCCAAACCCTGCCCTCGAGATTCGTTATCAGTACACTTGAACATCAAGCTTTGCTTCCCCAAGCTTGGGAGCGCTCTCGAAGCTGGCGCAGGTACCTGTAAATAATACAACAAAAACGTCCCATAAGGCATGACAAACTTCAACCTTCTTAGCATCATTTCCCAAAGAATCAAGGTCAATAGTTTAGTACAATTCTTTTTTTAAAACTTACTCCATCAACTTCATCCCCTCCAACTCCATTTACAATCCCTAGAGTCCCAACCTCCGCCACTAGTTCCGCAACACTAGAATTCAATTCCTGGGTAATATCCCGAGTCGACTCCGTATCCTGCAGGGACGGCAACTCCGCCACAAACTCTTCATAAGATTTCGGTGGTTCTAAATTCAACGATTCGCATACAATCCCAACTTTCGAACTCAGTTCCCGGACCATCTCCTCCAAACGTTTGTTGACACCAGCAGTCTCGGCTATCCGTTGTAGCAGGATATCCACAATTCCGTTGTCTGTACGAATGTCCAAGACATAATAATGGATTACAATTATATAAAAACATAGTAAATTATTATAATAAATAATTATTATTTACGCAATAATCCTTCGTTCAAAAAATGTTAAATAAATCGATTTTAACACCCTTCCTTACATTTTTCACACAATCGCGTCTCCCTTTCCGCAATGAGCTTCTCTATCAAACTTTCCTCCTCCTTCGTGAATTTATGATTTTGCACAGGCATTGTGATTGTTGAAATAAAAAATGGATTTAATTAAGTAATCAACTTGAAAATTATTAGATGACTGATGAATGGAATATTAATTATTACAAATAAGTTCAAAAATTAAAAATTATTGGAAAAGGAAGCAATATTAAACAAAATGTGGACAGATAAATTAATTCTTCAGAAAATAATTCTCCAATTCTTCAACAATGACGTCTTTTTATTTTTATTCCAATTCCAACTGCACCAGCTCACCACGCTTGGTTTATTGTAATAATTGGGGTTGGCCTAAATTCAATATTTAAATTAACTGAAGAAAATAAAGATAAGAAATAAGGAATTTCTAATTTTTTATTATTTATATTTTAATAGAAATCCCTTTACTCCAAACTCCACCTTCCCCGACCCCGACGGACTGACGACATTGCTAAAATGACATGCAACTTTTCAGTTCCAGCGAGCGTCACAAAACTTTAGAGGCGATTCGAACGGCGGGAAATTGAATTCTGTTGTTTGCTGAGCATTTCACGGAATTTAAGCATTTTATGTGATTTAGTGAATTTTTTAACCATTTATTTTAATACATATTTTAATTTATTTTAATTCTGAATTAACTACGATTACATCTTTATTGGATTATTCCCACCTGGTTCTGCCATATAAAGCGTCTTGAATTTTTAACTAAAATTTTTAAATATTTTTTTTTATATAATCGAATTATTTTTATTAACATATGTTACATTATACATAGTGTTTTTTAATTAATTATTAAAGTAAATAATAACTAAACAGGCCCTTCAGCGTTCCAGCAGAACTTTAATATTTATTTATTTTGGCAATTAAATTAATCTCCGAATTTTCTGGAGGATGGCCAGTGAAATGGTAATAGTTGATTTCATCTTAAATTGCATGTTAAACTGGAGAAAGATATGATCATATTTATGTATTTTTTTAAAATTATTATTAATTCAAATCTATTGAGTAATTAATTAAGTATTGAGATGCAGTAGAGCTGATAAATTATTATATTGTCCATTTTTATTCCAGATGACCGATTTTGATAAGCTAAAGGGCTACGCGGTGGAAGCTTTGACGAATCAAATCGGTGTATTTAAGTCGGATATTTCGGGCACGGTGATAAATTCGTCGTTCGTCTGCAATGTAATAGTTTTTTTTAACTTTGATTGTTTGTAATATGTGCATAATAAATCAAATTCTTCAATAAATTGTGTGTACATTTAGGTACAGATTTTGGATTAATAGAGTTTAAAAACATGAGAATACATATCTAGGTCTATACATATATACCTTGAATAAATATGATTATGCTGTTAGTTGTTATGTACGAATACATTGTGATCTTGATTTTGTAGCAACTGAATCATATCCTGGATGAGATCAAAAATTTTCCCACCACTATGGACGATATGCCTTGCATGGGTAATTTGGAAGCGTCGAAACCATCGCTGACGCCTTGGGATATTCCTAAGGTAAGTTGCGATACTGTACAATACTACTTGTATAACATCTGTAAGTATACTTATATTTATGTGCAAAGAGTAGAAAAGTTGTAACTTAAATTGTATTTTTTGTTGTTGAATAGGTTTTGCAGCGGATCTGGAGCAACTCGTCGAATTCGGATTTGTTGAATTTCAGATGTTTGAACAGACGATGGAATCGATTAATTTCGATGGCG
This sequence comes from Lipothrix lubbocki, assembly GCA_034696945.1. Taxonomy (NCBI): domain Eukaryota; kingdom Metazoa; phylum Arthropoda; class Collembola; order Symphypleona; family Sminthuridae; genus Lipothrix; species Lipothrix lubbocki. The sequence continues at coordinate 92,259 of JAQGAK010000233.1, forward strand.
CTGTTAAAAAGGAACGCATTTCATGTTCGCCTGTACTATTCTGACGCAAGCCAGAGCTATATGGTTCACTCTCCCGATTTAGAGTTGCATTTGGGAATGCTCAATGAATGCTTGGAATTGTCTAAAAAGTTTCCTGTTGCAGAAGTTAGGATTTGTGGTGGGAACCTTAATGAACCAGATTTGCTCCGATTTTTGACCCTTCACGGATCAAGAATTAACACTTTGGTTTTACAAGAAGCTCAAACTGCTATACATTTTCCCCAACTTTTCTCCATGGTTCCCAATATTGAAACTTTGAAGTTAATTTATTTCGGTCCTTCAAATCAACTGTCCACTAACGATCAAAATTCAGATTCCTTTAACTTCTTCCCTTCGGATCTGTCTTCGTTGAAGTTACCGTGCCTTGAAAACTTGGAATTAGAGCACCTTGATCGAGTCCCTGGAAATTTCGACATGCTTGTAGCCCTTAGGAAATCTACAGCACGTCTTAGGAACATAAGCCTTAAACAGATGAAATTTGTAGACTGTTTCTCTGATTGTTCACGATTAATCAGAAGAATCACATTCGATAGTCATCATGACATTCAATTCTGCTCTAGTTTCGCATGTTTGGAACCTGAACTTCGAGGGTTTTCTGTTGATTTGTCTGAATTTCGTCATAAACTTAAATCGATTTCCCAGGTTGCTTCTCCAGTTGAGTCCATCCTAGTTTCCAGTAAGGATTCCCTCGAAGAATTAACACTCACACGTACAGGGCTCATGCCAGTAAATCTACCTGTCTTTTCGAAGCTCAAGAGGTTGAACCTACTTGAAAGTGAACATGGAGACGATGTAGTTGAACGTATTTTGCCAAATGTGGCTAGTTACTGGCCATTATTTCCATGTTTGGAAACGGTGGTAATTAGTGTGGAACTTTGTCAGAATAAACTTTTCATGCTTTTTCCAGAAGATGATTTTAAGAATAATAGTGTTGAAAGCTTTCCAACTGTCAGAAATCTGACTTTTATTAATCAGAGCGAGGGAGAATGTATTTCAGAAATCCTTTTTCTCAAATTTCCCAATGTGTCCCTCGTTCAATTTGGAGCAGGGAAACTGAGCAAGACGGATTACATGCTATGGTGTATGCCTCACTCTGTGAAAACCATCGTGCTTTCTGATGAATCCTTTGAGACTGGTATTAGCGGACCTTTCGTCAGTTTGGATTCGCTGATGACTGGAATTTCAGTTGAAAAATGTGATATCTTGGACCATTCCTCAGGCGTTGCAACGGTGAAACCAGATTCCTTAAGAAGCGAGCCTTGGATTGGTGCCTTGAAAAGTAACCACGGATATAGAAATTGTTCTACATCGCTCCATTTATTTCACAGGGAATGTTTCTTATTGTAGTTTTATTAATTCCACAGATTTGCAACATCTCAAAATCATTTTTACTAGTAACGATCTTACTTCAAGGCTTTTGACGCTCGTTAGCTTTCTGTACGGATTTGATCTCTTGCCTGCTCTAAAAATAACGTTGGCTTATGATTTTAGCTCGAAAAGGAACGCAAGTATGTATTTATTTTATTGCTTATTTCCCAGTCATTAATAGATTTCATTAATAGTATTATTATATTTCTCTGATTCTGTCATCTAATATGTTCACAGACTTCCGAAAGCTGTATGGGCCAGTTCTGCCTTACGTAACTGTAAGGCATGAAAGAAGCGAGCAGGGATTGCTTTATTGATTGCTCTATTGTCAGCCAACTCCCTCCCCTCTGGATTTCCTTCAGAAAATGAATAGCGTCTGCGTTTTATAAACGATCTATCAATGGTTACTTGGTGGAAAACAAGTTTTGCCTTTTCTAATAAGTTGCGTATTAATTATCCTAACTATCATTTTCAAAACTATAAATCGTACAAAACGTAAATCTAATTTATATATTGTATTTATCACAATTTTTTAAACTTACTCGTGTTTATTTGGACGAAATATCAAGAAGATTTTGTAAGCTCAGCTTTTAAATAATATTTAATAATTAAGGAATTTACTAATTAATATTTAATATATTGTTTGATCAAGTTTCATTGCAATTAAAGTATATATAATCAACCAGGATACGAGCTTCGGCCTGTTGATTTTATCTTTAAAATTATTTGCAAGCATTTGACATGTAATGATTTAAATACTCCATTTCTATTTAGTCATGTTTGGCTTGGCATGTCTATAAGTTTTATTTAATTGGAAAGTTGATATATTATTTGCGTACATGATTTTGCGCACGTGCTGGTATACGAATGACGCTCAAAGAAACTTGTGTTAACCAATTACTGAGATAACTATTAACCATGAACTGTCTCGTCCGAATGGTGAATTTTGAATGTTTTTGCAGAGATAGGTGTTAAACAATTTCCCTTCATACTCACAATTACGTTAGTATACGTACATACAAGAGAGTTATACATATATTTCGGCACCTGCCTTTGTTCACAATCGTACTTTTGACGATTTAATTGGCGAATAAGAATTCGACAATGTTTTTATTCATGTGTTTAGCAGCCGCCATGTAAAACCGTAACTTTGTCTTCGCGATTAAAATAATAGTCCTTTTAAATACATTGGCAAATTGCAGTGTTCTGTTGTAGAACATGTGCTAGTACCAAGCACATGTACATTTAACCTGTGCGGAGAGTTTATAATCAGAACAGTTGATGACAGGTTTTCAGATGTCAAGTGTATTATTCAGTACCTCAGCCGGCTGTGTTCTAATTAACGTAAAGTCAATCTATCTTTTCGGATGAATATTTAATTGCATATTACAGGTACAAACTAAGGTAGGTACAAGCCGGTTTGGTAGGTAAGAGTTCCTGTTCCCGTGTTCAATACTGTTAATGTACATATATGGTTACATACAATACATAAACTCATTTTAGGTAAAATCAAGTGAGAAAGTGATGATAACATCATTACTGGCTAAACGGAAAGTGTGGTATTAGGATTTTATATTTTGTTTCAAACTTTGACAGTGAAGCAAAATATTAAAATAACCAAAATCGATTAAGTGCTATACTAAAACTATAGATTAACTACTGGGTTTACATTGTTGTGATGATAGGTTTTACTGTTTTACCCGCTCTCCGTGTTTAGGTAATAGGCACTTAATCTTTCCATACCTCATGTTTTTCGCCCACGTAAAAACATAACAATAGAATGAACAGCAAAGCTGTCTTTCGCTTGTTTATGTGAGACTGTTTTCAGTATACTAGAAACTCATTACCCGAATCATTTTCCATGTTTCTTTTGTGCGTATTTGTGAAATTGAATTACAAAATTAAAATTAAGTATTAAAAAGGGTATAAGCAGGAAATTTGGAGGTGTTTATTATACAGAGTTATTAAGTCATTTTAACAGGTAGCACTATTTGTATTTGATTATGAAGCTAGAAAAATACGCTAAAAACATTGGTCGCGCCTTACGAATGAGTAAAGCTTTCGGAAGCTCCCCTTACTTTTGGGATTTTGAAACAAACCGAATTAAAATTTTTAAATCTCTGCCAAGACATTGCCTTTGGTTTATGAATATTACATGTACTGTCATGTACGAGATGTTCGTCATATTCAGGTGCATTCAATTTAACTACTACACACCTGATGTTAAGCCAACTCTTAGAATTTATCTTGAGTATATAAGTGTGTCCAATATGGTTCCCGTTGTGGTTCAGATAAGTTTCTTGATGTACAAAACTGAATGGGCAACTTGTGTAAACAGGATGTTGGATTTTGCACTTGATACTAAAGGTATGCTTTTTTTTATTAATTATTCATATCCTTTCACTAATCCATGTAGTATCCATCTATCGATGTATATTATATAATAATGTGATTTTATGCAGTTTAGTGTTAAAGCAGATCATTAAAAATATTGGTGTTGTAAAAAATCCCTTCATTAAAAATATTGTTGTTCCTCGCAGGAAAATCCATGATGTTTCAAAATAACAAGGACGGACGATTGATGATAGGCTGCGAAAAGTTTCAGAAATGGTTCATGGGCCTGGGTAACGTTGTCGTGACGTTACGACTTCTCAATGTATTTCGTTACCCGGAACGTCCGGAACTACTTTCATCCCTAATGCCCAATCCTTCACGTATGAAGCTCATTGAAATTATCCCATTTTTCCTTTTCCACTCTTACCACCTGTGGTCGATGTACTCAAACCTTTATCTGTATGCCGTACCGCTGTATTTTATTGTCTTTGGACAACTGAATGCTCTTCGTCGGATGTAAGATTTTAATATTTAAATAACCAATTTAATTTTAGTAAGTAACTTACAAATTAATCCGATTAAATCTCAAATAGTTATTGTGCCTGTATTAAGAAGTATTAAAATAATCTCTTTGAATTTCCAGGCGAAATAAACATACTTTGGAGAAAATTCAGATGTCTCAACGGGGGAAAATGGTAATAATAACAAGAGAATTCTCCCTTAATTACCGGATCATGCAATTTCTTGTGACGGAAGCTAATGTCGCCCTTGCATTCATCCTACCGGCCCATAAAATCTTATTTCTCCTCATGATCATTCGTAGCATTTATGCTGCTATGAGGATGTCCGGCTCTAGTTCCGTTATGATGTTCTTTGTTGCGTTATTGGTCTCAACTTGGATCGGCTGTACTTTCAGTGTTCTAGCAGAGTTTCAAAAAATTTCCGTCAAGATCCTGGCAGAATGGCAAGTTGCTCGCTCATCAAAAGATATGTCCGTGTTTTTGCGATCGTGTCGACTCATTAGGTGTCAAATTGGTTCTTATTACTACGTCGACAAGGGATTAATCCTTACACTTATTACTATTGTTGTGACCAATACCATCACTCTACTACTTACTCAGGTTTAGTTTATGGCCAGTATAGTTTGGTGTAACATTGCGGGTTATTATTATAGCTGCCTTGGTAATCAACGATTCAACGGCGGCCACCTACATACGTCAAAGTTTCGATTGATTTTTACTGGCATGATGCTTAATCATGCATGAGTTTAGTTTCAAATTCATGGTTTTGTTTTGTCATATACTTCCAAATGACAGCATGAAATTTATTCATGAATATTTTCACACACTCCCCGGAAGCCTGAAATAAAACATGTAACAAATGATAAACCACAGCAAGAATAAAAAGAATCTAGAGCGTTTATTAATATTTTAACTTCCGAGTATTGTATTAATTACGTAAATAATAATTACTTTAAAGTTTCAAATTATACTAAACTAAATTTTATAACAGCGATTTTACGTCAACGAATCAATAATAAGTTGGAACTAATAATAATTCGATTCAATACAGTCAACATATTTATATACCTTTAGCACTATTTTATGAAGTACTAACTATAAGTATTATAATATTATATGTATATATATCACAATTATATTATAAGGTACGTACAATCATCCACCATTCAGGTTTATCTTCTCAGTTCTCACCATACAGCACAAACTAAAAAAAGTATTTCTGACCTTGGAAATGTACAACGAAATAGTATAGTGAAACAATAAATGTAAATTATTTACATACAAACATTGTAGTTATAGATACATGACGTAATATAATATAATTAAATAATTAATAATAGTAAATTAGTAATAGTACTAAATAAATCTCAGCATATATTTAGATGTACAAAAATACGTAATGCACATCTTTGAACCCAATATGGTGAGACGTAAAAATATAAAACTTATTAGAAATATTTAGCTTTGAATTTAATTAAATAGTCAAAGAGTACATATATACAATTAACATATCGAAAAACAATAAGAGACGACAAGAATTTTAGTACAATTATAGTAACATATTTATAAGTATTATAATAAGAATGATGTAAACATATAGATTGAGAAATTAGTAACTTTGCCCCCCTCAGAAGTGCATTATTATAATTTGTAATGAAAATAATTAGGTTTGATAGTTGGCAAAGAAGGATTATCAGCCATGGTGTATGTCCTAATCATCTACGAATTATACTTTTGTAAAGTGTCATCAGTCTGTAAATGTCATATATCCCTTGCTACATTTTTGTGCAAACGTGAAAGTTTAATTTCAATACTTCCGTGTTTAGTACAGGAGCTATATATGAATACTTTTACATTGTGAGTTCGTTCGTAGGAATACCCTAATAATTATATTGTTTTTCTTTCGATCATTCGGCGACTAGCTGGCACTCTGTAGTTAATCTTTAACAAATTCCCTATGTACAATTTACATGTGTATTAATAATAATAAGAGGTTCAAAGGTATAAGTTTTGTACCATCATCCTGACCTCCTACAGGTTTTTATATAACAGTACTATAGACTATTTTGACAACATTCATGATGATTAAAAGGATAATTATATTACTAGTCAGGTTATACATTCGACGGCTTCTGTTCATGATAAGGTACTTCCTCTTGAGAAAATAACGCTTCACTCTGTTTCTCACTGCCTTCTAAAGAACCCCCAAAATATTTTTGGATCTCTTCCGAACTTTTCCCTTTCGTTTCTGGAACAACTAGAATGGTAAAGATGGCACCGGCAATGCAAATGGTCGCGTATAACCAATAGCATCCATGTTCTCCCAGCAGGGCAATCATGTTACGAAACGTTTTTGTGGCCACGAAAGCCAACAACCAGTAAAATGATGTTACCACGCCAGACGCCATATCTATGGGGAAATTGGTTAATTGTATTGAATTAATAAACAAATTAATTAATTAAAATGAGCAAAAGGGCAGAAATGAAAGCAAATACTATATAGATTACCTTTGACATTAGGAGGAAGAATTTCACTCATCAGCAGCCAGGGTAATGGACCTGGAAATAAAAATAATTTTTAATATCCGCCATTTATTGTGATTACCTAGACTTTTGTATGATATAAAAATGGCCTGAATTTCCTTACCAGCCCCAGCGCTGTATGCAATAATAAACGAGATCAAACTGACGAGAGGGATGAAGGCCATGAAGGAGTGAGTATTAGAATCAGCTTCAGTCTCATCCTTAAAGTAAAAGAATAGTCCCAAGGCAGTCAAACTTAATCCCATTATCACATCGGAGGTAACCAGGAAAATCTTGCGACCGAATCGGTCCACTAGAAACATGGACGACAGTACGAAGACAACTTGAACGATCCCAATTATAATTGAAGCAATGTTTGGATTGAAGTTTGGGTTGGCTCCGCCGAGAATATCCACCGTGTAGAAACAAACTGCATTGATTCCACCCAACTGCTGGAAAAACATGAGAGCCAAGGAGATCCCGGTGGGTCTTAGCACAGATGAAGAAAAAAAATGTTTGTAGGAAGTCCCGGTTCGGTTAGTAGTTTCAATGCTATTCCGCAACTATTAAATAATAAAATTTAAAATAATAATTAAATAATAAAATAAACAAAAGTTGACAGGAAGCATTTGCATTTAAGGCAAGTATGTATTTATGTATACACATAGGAGTTGTTGATAGGCTTGGAGTATTTAGAAACATTGCATTTGCTAAAAATCTTGCTTTGTCAACAATGTAAACATACATAGGTAGATAATCATTTTGCTGATATTAATGTGTAAACAAAAGAATTGTGGTGCATACTTTGGCAAATTCGAATTCAATATGTTCAACTTCCGTTGCTCCCCGGAGCCACATGAGGGCCTCCATGGCCCGTTTAGTCTGACCTTTCAGTAGCAAGTATCTTGGCGTTTCAGGTACAAAGAGAAGTGAGAAAAAAAGGACGATCGGGAAGTGTGCGCAGACCACGGATAACCAAAACCAGGATACAAAAGTGGCGACAGTGAACCTATAAAACCCCAACAGGAAAATAGTTAACACACTAAAAGAAGTCATTACCGGTCATAATCCGCGGAAATCATTGCACACCTTACATAAACGTACCTATATTATGTACCTAGGTATATTACAATCAAATATACTTTCACATCAAGACAAAATTACACATGCAATCAAATATAAACATATCATAGCATGCATATCATATTGTATATTAAAGGAAACTTCCATACAGAAATACACCATAATCCTATATAATCAATACTATCAAACTTCCTACGAATTTAATCGTAAAAAGCAAATACGAGGAAATTTGATTGGTTTTATGTTTCAAAAAAGTCAATTATCTTTTGATGACATCGAAAAGTACATACGATCAAAATACATGTTGCTATACTATAGCAGGGAAATAGCAATCTTAACGCGGTATTACATAATTTGCACGTAATAACAACGTCACCATCCTTTCCTTCCGTATGAAGTTTTGACAGCTCAGTTATTACATACAAGAAGTCTAAAGGGAACGAAAATAAATAGAATGTAAACGGAGAAAACTTACGCAAAAAGGATTCCCGTGACGAGCATAAGCACCATGGCAGAGCCAAGCAATCCTCGTAAGTTATCCTCCACAGATTCGCTTATGTACACCGGAACAATGACTGTGAAACAGCCGCCCGTAAACCCTGTCAGTCACAATCAATGTTAGTTTTATTTCCTTTCAGGATGAAAGCTTTCGGTTTTTAAATACTAACTACTAACGTGTGCATATATGGGTAAATTGTAGAAGCTCTGTCTCTCATCATATTAACCTTTATAGCTGTAGCTCATATAATTTCAACCACATACATATAACACATACTTTGTGTATAGTCATAAATACATAAAAACTATATTGAGCTGCTGGCTCATTCCGAAAACTGCCACAATGATGCTCAAGTATGTAAGATATGATGGTGATAAGATAAATAACGACAACAACAATAACAACGCGATTAAAGTCGGAGAGAGAACATGGCCGAACCTGTGATAAATCTGCCAGTGTACATCATGGTCAGGTTTTGAGCAAAAGCAATCAATGCCCATCCAAGTACAAAAGGGAATGCAATAGACAGCATGGTTCGCTTCCGTCCGAATTTATTTATCAACACTCCCACAATGAAGCCTGAAGTTAGGGCGCCCAACTAAAATCAAGAATTTATTACAAAAAAAAATCATTAGAACAAAGCTTTGAGAATCATTTGAGTTTCACTAACCGAAATAACATCTCATCCACTTAAATCTCGACTCTCAACCAACTACATAAAATGAATAGTTTAAGGTTGAGAACTTGATGTCATCACATGAACATCTAGATATACATTAATTGGATGTTATATAACAGCAAAAAGATTAAACATGAGATGACATGCTTTTAAAACAAGATAATTCAATGACATTTAAAAATTATCAAGTGGCACAAAGATTGAATTGCTAAATTTCGGCTAACAATACGTGGAAACAGTACGTCATTCCTATCTGCAACCACTTTATATGTAGCTTTAAAAAGATGTCTGTTTTTTAATTCTGATGAATTTAATGCCTTGAATGCCTGTTTTCATTTTTTGTTTCCAATCAAAAGCAAACTACACTAGTTACAAAATGTTTTTTTATTTCTTTGCATTAACTTATCGATACGATATTTATAATTTGCATACTTATAAATTGTAACATGCACTGAATAATGATTTTAGTTAGTGTACTATCAAGCACTTGAAGTTGCTTCAAGGTTTTCAATTAAATATTATATAGCACCTATAAATATAAAATTAGACTATGCACGCTATATGTATGTATAGTTACGCATAAAATACCATGAGTAAATTATGTATATTTATATTTATTGATGCCATTTGCACATGTAATATAATGTTAGATAAACATCAAAGCATGTACATTTAGAACAGTCAAAGAACACTTCATTAGCAATTCCTATTGATTTAATCCCTGTCAAGAATTAAACTCGTGTCACACTCAACCAAAATACTTCACCATACTGCTTGCGTATAGGATATTCTTATTTAATTCGAGTCACACAATAAATGATCTTGTGCATGCATCTTTTTTAATTACATTGTCATTGAATGCACATCAGAATTTATATTAGGCATATATTTTTTTAATTGCAATTTTTAAATTACATGTACATATACTGTATGCGACAAAGCTTTATGTTATATACTTTATGAATATTGCTCTTACGTAAATACACTTAAAGGAGGAAAAATGCTTTAAATTTAAAGTTGAGGAGTTAAGCATCAAAGATTCAAACCGCAGGCAGCACATAGGTTATGTTACTCAATATTTTTAAAATAACTATGTATTGATCTTTAGAGTTTCATTTCGAGACACGTGCAGAGAAGCTAATTTTGGTAACTGCTTTGGCAAAAACATACGCGTGCAAAGTTTTCTTGACATCGCATCGCTGTCATTTATCTCTCTATTCATATGTCATACATCTATATAGCATTTCAACGGCTTTACATATCATTATTGATGTAAAACCCACATAATTCCAGTTTCACACCAAATAAAAATAATTTCTAAAGTGATGGATATAAAACTGTTGTGCAATTTCTTGTTTAAATTCTTTCTTTGTAGCAATCTTGGAAAGCAAACAGAATATATGAGGCGTTGGAATTCGACAAACAAGCTTAGTATCTAAGCGTTTTTACTGATTCTATATTCTATCTGTACAATAATTTGTTCTTGAAGAGCGTGAGTGACAAACTCAAACTTGATTTGATTGTTTATATTTGCTTTGCTCAAACTATCCTTAAGTAAACAGTCAAATTTGTTCCTGCATCATCAAATATGCAATGCTGTTACAAATAATTACACATTATTAAACACACAATAAACACGCGGTCATCCTCTGCTTTTACAAATCTGTTTTCCGACAAGTGGGATCAGAACGTCAGATGCCAGAAAATCATACTCTATAACTATTATTTAATTATGTTTAAACTTATTTGAATTCATACAAATCATACAAATGAATAAGTTCCTGGTTTTCACTCTCCGTTCATTATTTATGTCATGGATCAAAGGCTTATGTTTTGTCATATATTTTGTGAAAAATAAAGCGTGTGCCACAAGATATTTTTCGCATCCACCACATGTGATAGCATTTCTAAAACTAGACAAACCATTAATAGCAAAAAAAAACAAGATTAAAATGATTAACTATGGAAGTCATCTACACTTTCTAATATTATAATCCATCGTACATACTATAATGACTAGAGCCATTAACATTAACTTCATCGCATCGTTGATGACACTCCACGCAAATCTATGAACCACTTGATCTCTACATTTTAACCTTTCAACATGGATTTCAAAGTATGCAGGCTACCAATAAATAATAAATTACATTTATGTATAAAGAGTGTAAGAGTAGTAGAGATTAGTTCAACTCCATTTCCTTATCTCCCAGTGAACGATTACAAAGGTAAAGAGAAAAGCACCTACTTTAATTTACGGAGGTACTCGGCACGTTTTACCTTCATGATATAAAAATTTAAAAAATTGTTATTACAAATATAACCTAGCCGTTTGTTTTAGATCCAGTCCGATCATCAGACTTATTATTTGAATAATATTAAACCCAATAACAGTATACATATGTAATAAAAAAAACTCTTGAAAAAGCATGCGACCAAATTGTTCCGTCATCATCAAATCCCCTTGCACTTGATGAAGTCATAAATTGTAAAAGAAATCGTATACACGAAAGGATTTTATGTACGAGCCTAACGCAAACAATTTACACTTGGCCAAGACCCCAAGACTTTAAAAGCCATGCAAGGATAATATGCAACCTCTTATGGCGTAAGTAAGGTCACTAAAAGTTTATTCTTAGTTCTTTAATAGTGTAATGCCTCTTATTCTGCATATGAAGAACCGCACGAGTGCTGAATGCAATGAGAAAGTATGAATGAATGAACTTGAAAACCCACCACGGCTAAGGAGGCAATCCAAGTCTCATCTTCCTCACTGACTTCTCCCAAATCCTGGCGTTTCTTCAAGTCGGGCAAGGCTGGGGCCGACCAAGCAAGAACAGTTCCCAATGAGAAGGATCCGATTGTGGCTGAATAAAATGTACAAGTTTTTATAACAAAAGCATTCAAACCGCCCAATTAAACTCTACACATTTACCAACACCCGTTTCAAAAGATTACAAACTAAACTCATTAAATAAAATTAATACTCATTTCCTACAACTCAGGAAGTTGGCTGTTAAAGTGTATTAAAATATTTAAATTAAAAATTTTCAACAGCTACCCGGTTCAAACAGGAATGCTTAACATAATATAAAAAATGTTTTTCCTTCTAGTAAAACGGTATCTGACATTACCCCAAAATTCAGCATATTATGAACATTAATGGGATAATAAATGACGCATAAAGTCTATGTATAATAAAAATTGAAATCCTCGGAAACTCAAATCAATACAAGGCAAAGGTAAGTCAACTCAAGATTCAGCGGCCACAAAAGCCGCAAGGCATACACATTATGCACGTTCCAATCTTGGCCCACATTCTGCCAAAATTGAGGGAGAAGGTCACCCTCGAAAAACATCAATACTGCATCCTACACGTTCTTATTATGTATGTATTGATTGTAGCACTAGGCTCCAGAGGAACAGAAAATGCTTGCGTATGTTATATGCATACGTAGGATCTATATACTTACGGATTAGTGCGGCAAGGTATTGTCGTACTCGGCTCGGTGAGAAACCGGGTCGTTTCATTACCACTACCGGGAACTTCTCATGGTCTGGAGGGGATGACCAGTGCCCGTTTACTGCGGTCTTTTCACTTAAGAGAGACATGGTCACTGTGGAGTTAGGCTCTCTTTATGGAACTTGCAAGTATAAATTCACTACGAGACTTTAGCTGTAAAATTCACTACGTAACTTTTAACTTTGTAGATAAATGATACACTAATAATAAAATATAAATTTAATATTGGAGGAAAACTCAAACGTCCGACGTGAATATAATGTTTAGATATTGGAATGCTGCAGACAATAAAAGGAAACTGTAGAGGCCTGGTCGGTGAATGCACTTTTCCTGCGGGATGTGTGTAGGTGGATAAAGAGCTACTGAATGATCCGAAGCGGTAACCAGGGAGCCGGTTTCAGTACAGGAAGCATGAAGAAGAAGTGCTTGCGTATAAATGAGATGAGAAGCTGTGAGAGCCGGGTTTTCCACAGAATTTCCACACAGTCGATAATATATCTGTATCAACCAACGCAAGCAGCTCTCAGCAATAAGCTTTTCTGACTCCTATTAAATATCGTATCTATAATCCTATGCTTCTACTGCTCTTCACCTACTGCCTTCCCTAACAGTAGTGAGACTTTTCTGTTGTGGAGCGAGCGCACTTTCCCTGTTGCAACGTTTGCCTCTCGTATTCTGATTCTGAGGTATAGTGGGAGCAGCTCGGCTGGCATGCTTTTAAATAAGACATTTTAAATTCGGACTTCATCCGATTCATATATAGTAGGAGCTCCGTCCTCCGTCTAGCTTTCACACCTACCTACCTACCTAACTACCTTATTTTAGGTAGCTACTATATAGTAAGTAAAATGTGTAAAACAACACAATATTTTTATACTCTATACAGAATATCCACCGTGTGTGTCATATGTGTATTCCAGACACAAATAATAGTGTTGATAATAATAGGAAAAATTCTCTACACCAACAAAATAGAAACACGAGCTCAACTCAAAACTCACTCGTTCGCTTTATATCACTAGATGAAACATGGAGAGAGCAACCGTATTACTGCTGATGCTCCTTCTCTTTTCGTACTCTAAATATTTTATCCTACACTTATTCCTAGAGTTTATATAAAAGTTTGCGAGGATGTATGCACTATGTTTTTGACAAACTGTCTACTAACAAGGAAATTTGCATGCATTTGCAACGTGCTCAGTATACTCGCAGTAGCTTGTGTAGCATGTTAATAAAACGCTAATAATCATGTAGAGAACTCCCAAATCTCTACAACACATGTATCTTCACATAATAAACTACAAAGGGAATTATTAGGTATTAAGCTTGTAGTATACATATACTTATTGCAATAATCTTTACATAGGTATGTATGTAGAATATGTATTTTTGCATTTACATATAGATGTATATCTATGTATAATGCTTATTACATATACGCAAATTTAAAAGCGATACTTGACAAAAGCGTGTTTTCTCGTGAGTATTCTATCTGTATAGGTATCTCATATCTATTGTAATTATGAACACCGTACGGACTAACAATTGAGCCCTATCTGCTATTGAATAATACATTAAATTAATCTCTGTCTCAAGCACTACGCTACCTATAGTATATATAGGTACAGATAGTTACTAACAACTAATGTCACTTTATTCCAAATAAAACAATATGATAGCAGGAGGTAAGCGAACTCATGTAAATTCAAAGAATACACTTGATTGGGAAATTTGGGAAAACAAGATGCATACGAATACATATAAATACACATACCTACGAACATATAATATTGTACATTGATATATGTAAATCATCTTAAATACGACTCATGTACATTTGTATCATGTAATCAATTAGTGAAGTATAGCGGTACAGCAATTTTGGAGACTTATATGACTGAAAAATATTTAGTCAGCGTACACACTTCAAGTAAGTTAATGGGGGAAATATGAATTGACACTTGGAAAAATGTGTTTTAAGGTACTTTAAAGTTCGACTGTCTAAAATCTTCAAAACAAAAGATAATGTTGACTGACCTTTAGCCACTGTGCAAAATCAGAAACGATTACATATGCGGACTTTTAACATTTGCCATAAAACCACTACACAAGTAGCCAAGTTTTGTGTATACGTCAACGACGTCAAAGTCAAGTAAATCACATTTTTTGCAAATACCTATATCTACTTCTTGAGTTGTACAAAAATACAGATAGGGATAGCAGAAGGCAAAAGGTAATTTCAGTTTTACAGTATAGCGGAACATATAGTGCATGCTGAAAGGTGTTGATTTTTCTGATGGGATACACATGTGCAAAACTAAAAATAACGAGGGAATTTGCGGAGTTGAGGGTAGGTCATTTACTTAGAAAAAGTAACAAACAAAAAAATTAGTTGATGCAATAGTTTTGGCAAAGAAAGGATATTTGCATCATATATTCAGAACTACTGTCCTTATGATATTGCCAAGGGTGTGAAGTGCGAATGCAACGATTATCATGAGGGGCTGCTGTCATAAATAATATTGATAATTTTTTCAGTAGATAATAAAATTACTATTAAATATGCTGCCAAATGCTATGAGTTATCGGATAAATCATTTGCGTAAAAATGTTATATAACTTAGAGGACTGCAATATTTTAACTCACTCAGTGATACATATTTCTACTTTTTTCTCTCGGATACTCTGTCAGCAATTTATTATTACATATATACATAAATAATATTATTAATGTTAGTACATCCGCATTTCATAACATACTAAAAATATACTTACATTTATATAAATAATTACATCTAATATCCACTACTTCTGTTCTGTCCCTGAAAGCATAACTAATAATTAATTTTTGAAAAGCCGTATGCTTCAAATTAATAATCTACACTAATTAATCTCAATGATTTACAATATGTATGTATATGACATTTACACCTTAACTCTAAAAATTTGCATAAGAAGATTATTTATAAACTATTTTTTTTTATTATTTCTATTATCTGTATCTAATACATGAGGTTCACTCAGCCAAGGTGTCGCGACGGGTGACGACTGACGACAAAGCTAGAATTACTAATAGATTTTTTTATTTTCCTCTATTTTGATGCTTTATTTCATGCAAGTAACCTCTCATATTGTCATTGTCAGTGGTAGTAAACACTGTGAACTTGTGAAGAGTTTATTTTGACTGCACACAATGCTTTCACATGTGCTAATTTTATTTGTAGAACATGCCGTGCCGATTGAGGAAAGTCGTTTGAAATGATTTTATCATTCAGCTTTTATTTACATACACGATGACTCGGAATGATTTTCCTGAATGGCACTTTTTTATATTGCTAGTACAATAACAATTCCAGCATTATCTTTAATGCTAGCGACCTTTTCACGTATTATTATTTACTTTCGCCGCAGTCTTTACAACCACTCAAAATATTTACTTTCCAGCTCAAGAAACGATAAAAAACTACTGATGAGTGATGACTTTCAATGAGGTTCTAGACATTAAAATAACACACTTAACAGAATAAAATAACATACTTTTCCTAAAGCATCCTTAAATTCACACCAAAAGGAAAATAAAAAATTCTTTTGAAAAACGTGGAGATGGAGGAAGAAGAAAAGAGAAAAAAAATACATGTGGGCAAAATGTATGAAGTTGGGTTAAGATCTCTTCAAGGAAAGAAACCTTGAGACGCGTCGTGAATCGTGAATTCCTTACGGACTTCGTTGCCTATTCTTCCCAATTCCCAATAAAAGCAAGTGTACACATCTTATGCACAATCCTTTCAAACCTAGCACAAGGTATAAATATTCAGGCAGGATAGGGAGTCAATGGAAGAATTAATTGGCAACACGTGTGAGTACGTTTAGGTATTTAGTAGGAATGTTATTGCAGAAGATCTCAATAGAAAACAAGGACGTTTGCCACGAAAAAAGAAAATACAATATGCGGGTAGGAAGGAAAAGTAAATAAAACCCGTGTGCTAATAAATTCTTGGGCAATGGATCGGCGACGATTGCTTTTCCGTCTGGAACTTTTATATACGTACATGCCTTAACTAAAGCAAATAGCTACTCTATGATGTAATTTGTACTAGTTGAGAGTACAAAAAAATACAAAGGTGCAAAAGGTGTGTATATAGTAGAGTAATGATCAGAATCGCAACTCGACTGATGTTTTGCAAGAAAACTTTATTACCTAAGCGGCATACCTGGAACTACATCACTTTACTGGGAAAGCAAAAGCATATATACGGAACTAATATAAAGTTAACAAATTAAATGTAAATTTGATCTTAGAAAATTAAGTGAGGAAGGACGTTATTGCTATAGGTACGTCAGTCAGTCGTGTGGTATAGCGCAAGGACGTTAAACTCTCCGGAGTGATTAAGTATTAAAGGTAAAAAGTTCACGACGTATCAGGCTCATGTGTAATCAAAGGAGAATGTTTACATAAGGGAAGTCGATTCCCCACATCTCAACGACAGACTTAATTGTCGGTAGTTACTTTACGCTGCGGCTTCCACATGTTCCTCATAAAGATAAAACGAACGTGAATCCGACGGCAGTTACCGTCCTAGATTCCAAAAGATATATTACATTTCCTTGTGGAACAATAAAATAGTCTTGCCTTGCTGGAGAAATTATTACTACTCTTACTTTACTACACACTATACATATAGGATGCTAACTGTATTCACAGAGTCAACAGAAGAGGCAATGACCAATAAATCTGCCCAGCGCCATGTTCCTAATCAACCTGTCATCGTTGACAACTTTTGATGAACTGCAAAAACAGTGCAATTAAACTGCATAATATATACATAGGTTACAAGTAATCTAGATAATGTACGTACATATTCCATAGTATAGCCCACATGTTCATAAAGATATCAAGGCCTGCAAATACACACGAACCTTGTCAATTTTAATGTCAACGTTCTTCTCCATCTACTACTACGTGATACATTTTAGGTGACACATATTAGGTGATTATCCTATACGTATGATAGACACGAATGAAGTTGGACCGGATGTCTGTGACCTGTGAACAATAAGCAAAGAAAGATTCATAGTTGTCTATAAGTATAATAATGTTAATTTACCTTATATACATAGCTAGTGTATTTTGTTAATACGCATTTTAATTTTAACAACATTGATAAAATGCCCAGATATCTCATATCCGATGTCCTATGTAGAAGCTATATAATACCAGATGGTTAATTGGTGATCGAAGGTTCACAAGAAACGTAATAGAAGTACAATAACAAGAGTCCATAGCTGTCTCCGTAATTTATTACTTTAGACTTCAAACTCTTTTAACATCGTTCCAAATATTTTTTCACACTGTATTTGTATATCAACAGAACTAACATGTACTTATGTATCTACCGTAAAAATGCCAAAGATGGCCCCCGGCCAACTTCCAAACACTGGCCCAAACCCAGGCCATCTTTAGAAAACCCGGCCATCTTTAGGGTCCGGCCAACTCTAATAAATTTTTAAGTCGATTTCTTAATTTCGTAAATTTTTCAAAAGTATATATGACACAATGATGTATTTTCTTAAGCAAAGCTGCTTCTTTTTAGATGAAGAATTGAAACTTAAGTTGTTTATTAATAATGAGTGCATAATATAGGCCC